>BLSH010368537.1:26026-40128 GCA_018402905.1 Glandirana rugosa | reverse complement strand
GTTCTAAAATCATCTCCAAGTTCTATAGGGAAAGGTTCCAGCTGTTGCTTTAAGGGACAGATTATTGTTCTAAAATCATCTCCAAGTTCTATAGGGAAAGGTTCCAGCTGTTGCTTAGAGGGACAGATTATTGTTCTAAAATCATCTCCAAGTTCTATAGGGAAAGGTTCCAGCTGTTGCTTAGAGGGACAGATTGTTGTTCTAAAATCAACTCCAAGTTCTATAGGGAAAGGTTCCAGCTGTTGCTTAGAGGGACAGATTATTGTTTCTTGCACAAAATTAAAAAGTGCATCTACATTGCTGGTTAAAAAAAAAAAAAAAATTCTAAAAACTATATTTGTGGCCAGCGGTGCATTTCTTGCACAAAAATAAAAAAAAGTCTACATTGCTGGTTTAAAAAAAAAAAAAAAAAATTCTAAAAACTACATTTGCAGCCAGCGGTGCATTTCTTGCACAAAAATAAAAAAAAAGAGTGTTGGCTACCTCCTCCTCCTTCACTTCCACTTCCACCGCCTCCTCAACCTCCAACTCCACATCCACCTCCATTTTTTATTTTTTTAGGTGATTTTAGCTTAAAAATTATTTTAATTTATTTCCCTATCCCCATTTCTTTGTAGGGCACTTGTCCGACTCTTACCCCCATTTTCCTTCCTTTTGCAGACCTCTAGGACTTGCCAGGACTTTGTTACAGCCATTTTTGTGCCTAAAAGTTCGGGTCCCTATTGATTTCAACGGGGTTCGGGGTCCGGGATAAAGTTTGGGTCAAGTTCGGTCCCGAACCCGGACTTTTTCCCGAAGTTCGGCCGAACCTGCTGAACCCGAACTTCCAGGTGTTCGATCAACTCTATTCAGGGCCTCTAAAACTGTGATAGGTAGCGAGATAGTGAAATGAGCAATTTACACCCTTTGAAAACCTGAAGGCAGTGATTGGTTTTTGGCACCCATACGCGGCTAGACTGCCAAAAAGTCTCACACATGTGGTATCCCCATACTCAGGAGAAGCATCAGAATGTAATTTTGGATATAATTCCTTATATATCCATGGCATATGCGAGCAATATATCATTTAACCACTTGCTGAGCCTGCTATAGCCAAATGATGGTTACAGCGCGGCCGGCTAGTTCTGGGAGGGTGTCTATTGCAGTCCTCTTGTGCGTGCACTACTTACGCTCCCAGGGGCATGCAGCCAGAAGTGTCCATGATGGCTGGGTCCTTGGGACCCAGCGCATCATGGATTGGGATAAAGGTTTATAATTGAAATAGTGCTACTTCAGGGGGTCAAAGGCACTTTCATCCCTTGTTGGATAATAAAAAATTGAACGAAAAAAAATGGGATTTTTATGGTGCCAACACAATTAAACTATATGTATAGATTAAAATCATTCAAACTTTATTTTATCACAAAGATAATATGTTTAAAAAGATTGGATCACGCATATAACAGTTCATCAATACATGGTAGCACAAAATGAAACACTACCACTAAGAATACAATTGATTGAAATAACCAGAATTTAGTCAGATTGCCTGTATATTCGAAATGTTTCGCAATTCTTAGCTTCATCAGGAACCTTTTAGGCGTGCATAAATTCTAGATGGATAACAAATACACTTTGATGAGACATTTTAAACAATACATAAAACACGTATACATATACAGATACATAAAGTATCATCACTAGTGGCAGAGCAAACAATCTAAACAGTTAGAAATAATTTTAATTATCAAGTTTTTGTTGCTTCAAATAATTTACCTGATCTATAGTCAGGATGCAATCATCCTACCGAGAGGACAGCAATCAGATCAGCTGAACCAAGTCAAAGGGAAGAGGCCCATGAATAGACTGCAGAGTGGGACAACCATACATGGGTGGATGGTCCCTTCATTCCAAGTTGATGTATCAAATCTGTTGATACACAAATATAATAAAGCCAACTAGCTACCATTGTTGTGGAATATTGGGATAGGAACCCACCTAATGGGGGCCCCATCCCCATCTAATTCCCTGTTAATGGTTTATTTATGAGAATGTCCCAATATATTAAATCATCAGGTAGGGAATATGTGAACACAGAGACATGCTATAGGGTCAATACAATAGTCCCAGAAAGAACTGGGCAGAAAGCCATATATACCTGTCAGAATAATCTTGGTGAGAATCACCAAAGTTGCTCCAAAAACAAGAACCATATAATTGATGGCGAAAATGGTCAGATGATGGAAATACCCCCAGTTGGTTGCATTCAAGTTGTTTCTCTCCCAAAGATACTGGGATGGGAAATTTAAATGGTTCCACTGTGGGATAAAAAAAGAAATGAGACTAAGTCTCTTAAATGCATGGGAAGAGATGCACATACAAGTGCGCTCATCCCAAGTCCATCCACAGATAAGAATGTGTTAATTTAGAAAAAAAGGGTTTCCTCAAAAAATGGAGAGAAGACATACCTATTCAGCGTTACCCCACACAGAAACATGGCAGGTGCAAGGAGCTCAATATCTCCTTGCACCTTTATAGGGAGAAGTCCCCACTTCAATCAGCCGGCGTCTGACATTGTTAGGAAGAGAATCTGTGGCTAAAGCTGACTTTCTGCACCTATGCAGGCATGTCTTGGATCTGCTAACCAGCGCAGGGGTCACAAAGGGTTAACAGTTGTGCAGGGTGATTCAATTGATTGGAGCCCAGCTGCCTTATTTAAACACCTCAGCAGCACACAGACTCTGCTGTCTGATCTACAGCGTGTGGTGTGTGTTCCTGATCTGCCTGTACTTTGATTACCTGTTCCTACGACCCGGCCTGCCTGACCTTGCTGATTCCCGCCTGCACCGACCCCTGGACTGCCTACGACCACCCTCCTGCCTAGCCCTCCTGTACTTCTGCTGCCCGCCTGTTGACGACCCTGCCTGAACCCGACCATCCATCTGCCTGCTCCTTCAGTACTGCACCGCCAGCCAGCTTCACGACCCGGCCTGTACGACCACGCTTCTTGTGCACGAGTGCACCTACGGACTTCCTATCAACACCAGTGACCCAGTCCGACCCTCGTGCCATCCTGCACTCCTGAGCCACCTGTCTTCTCTACCAGGGGTTCCCGAGTCAGGGTCGTAAGGGAGGTTACCCACTGCATAAGTCAGACTCATCCACCAGGTACGTGACAGACGTCACTGGCATTTGATTGCGGACGACAATCCCAATGTGCATGTGTAGACGTCAAAAACGTGTGATGTCACACGCATTGCGACAATTCTCCCGTCGCCATCTTTGAAGGTCCCCAAGTGTTGGAAACTGACAAAGACGTGACATTTGGACTGGAGGGATCGATAAAACCTGGGAATTCTGTTTTAAGGGAAGAGCCCTTCAGAAGATGAATACTAACCATTTCCCAAAAACAGAAATTCACAGGTGGGGCATTTCTCATAGGAGAGATACCAGACCGGCCGGAAACATCCCACGCCCCCTAGTGGTAGAAAATTCTGCTTCACGTAGTCAAGGAACACAGCCACTGTAATGCAAGGAAGAAGGCCATTGGGGGAGAATTTTAAAGGGAAAACAGTAGGGACGTCCCAGGGCATCATATGTGGAGAACCATGGAAAGTCCTAATAAGGGCAAGGCAAAGTCCCGTCCCCCCCCCCCGTCCGTCCGTCCGTCTGTCCGTACAGTCTAAAGATAGGGCCAAAATCCCCATTGACAGGCTCAGCATCTGGCGTCTCGGTGATAATGCATAAAACAAAAAATTATTAGTAAACAATAATGGAAAAAGAGGGAACACATCTACACACCCACATATTATAGGCGTGCAACATTGAATTGTTTGTTCAAGTTGATACTACAAAAGTTTACTTGTTATATTTCTGAAAGACTGACATTGGTACATTTTCCAATGTGTAACACAAATGGTCCCATCTCTTTGTATTGATGGTCATGAAAGTTGTTTATGTTAGAGCATGGACAAAAAAGGGGGGAAAAACAATCTCCAATTGTCTGAGAAACAAAAATTTTAACAAATAATAATTATAATTATAAGAAGGGTTTAAAAGTCATAGCCTCATTTAGGCCTGGGTATTTTGTCGCAGACAACTGGAAAATCCACTTAGCCTCCCTTTGTAATACACACTTGTCCAGATCTCCACCTCTAATATGGGGAGGAACATGATCAAGGGCAACAAAATGGATAAATGAAAGATCAAAACCATGATGTAGACCACTATGGCTACTAATTGGGGTCTCCATACGTTTTTTCTTGATCAGTGATACGTGAACACGAATGCGATGGAAGAAGGGTCTTTTTGTCTTGCCAACATAGTAGGCACCGCAATCACATTGCATCAGATATATGATGCCCACCGTTCGGCAATCAGCAAAGAAAGTTGGTTTCCACTCTGGGCCATTCGGAAGATGAATAGTACGAGTTTGGGTGATAAAGGTACAATAATTACAACTACCACATGGTGCAATGCCATATTTTTTAAAGGTATTCTCCCTCCCTTTTATGTAATAGCTGTGTACAAGGTTGTCTTTGAGAGAACGTGAGCGTTTAAAAGTTATTTCAGGATATGAATTTAAATATTTTGAAATTGTTTCATCTGCCGTTAAAAGGTGCCAGTATTTATGTACAATACGTCTGATCTTATGATGGTGCCCCGAATAATTGATAATTAATCTAGTTCTGGTTCTCATCAGTGACACACCCATGCCACATCTGTGCCACATCCATGCAACATCAGTTCTCATCCGTCCCCCATCCATGCCGCATCAGTGCTCACCCTGCCTCATCCATGCCACATCAGTTCTCATCAGTTACACACCCATGCCACATCTGTGCCACATCCATTCCACATCAGTGCTCATCCGTGCCCCATCACTGCTCATCCTGCCTCATCCGTGCCACATCAGTGCTCATCCGTGCCACATCAGTGCTCATCCATGCCACATCAGTGCTTGTCTCTGTCACATCAGTACTAATCCATTCCACATCAGTGCTCATCCATGCCATATCAGTGCTCATCCGTGCCACATCAGTGCTCATCCGTGCCACATCAGTGCTCATCCATGCCACATCAGTGCTCATCCATGCCACATCAGTGCTCATCCATGCCACATCAGTGCTCATCCATGTCACATTGGTACTCAACCGTGCCTCATCCATGCCACATCAGTGCTCATCTGTGCCTTATTGTGCCACAGCAGTGCTCATCCATGCCACATCAGTGCTCACCCATGCCACATCCATGCCACATCCGTGCTCACCCATGCCTCATCCATGCCACAATAGTGTTCAGCCACGCCTCATCCGTGCCACATCAGTGCTCATCTGTGCATCATCCATGCCACATCAATTCTCATCTGTGCTTCCCATGCCACACCCATGCCACTTCAGTGCCACATCCGTGCCACATCAGTGCTCATCCTGCCTCATCCGTGCCACATCAGTACTCATCTGTGCCACATCAGTGCTCATCTATGCCTCATCCATGCCACATCAGTTCTCATCTGTGCTCATCCATGCCATATCCATGCCACATCCGTGCCACATCCATGCCTTATCAGTGCTCATCCTGCCTCATCCGTGCCACATCAGTGCCCAGCTGAGCCACATCGGTGCTCATACATGCCACATCAGTGCTCATCCATGTCACATCAGTGTTCATCCATGCCTCATCCATGCCACATCAGTGCTCATCTGTGCCTTATTGTGCCACATCAGTGCTCAACCATACCACATCAGTGCTTATCTCTGCCCAATCAGTACTAATCCATACTACATCCATGCCACATCAGTGCTCATCCGTGCCTCATCCATGCCACATCAGTGCTCACCTGTGCCTCATCCATGCCACATCAGTTCTTATCAGTGAAACACCCATACCACATCTGTGCCACATCCATGCCACATCAGTGCTCATCCATGCCCCATCCATGCCACATCAGTGCTCATCCTGCCTCATCCGTGCCACATCAGTGCTCATCTGTGCCACATCAGTGCTCATCCATACCACATCAGTGCTTATCTCTGTCACATCAGTACTAATCCATTCCACATCAGTGCTCATCCGTGCCTCACCCATGTCATATCAGTGCCCATCTGTGCCTCATCCATGCCACATCAGTGCTCATCTGTACCTCATCCATGCAAAATCAGTGCTCATCCATGCCATATCAGTGCTCATCCATGCCACACCAGTGCTCATCCACACATCCATGCCACATCAGAGCTCATCCATGCCACATCCATGCCACATCAGTGCTCATCCATGCCACATCAGTGCTCATCCACACCTCACCCATGCCACATCAGTGCTCATCCATGCCACATCTGTGCTCATCCATGCCACATCTATGCCACATCAGTACTAATCCATGCCTCATGCTTGCCACATCAGTGCTCATCCATGCCTCATTTGTGCTCATCTGTGCCTCATCCATGCCATATCAGTGCTCATCCTGCCTCATCCGTGCCACATCAGTGCTCATCTGTGCCACATCAGTGCTCATCCATGCCACATCAGTGCTTATCTCTGTCACATCAGTACTAATCCATTCCACATCAGTGCTCATCCGTGCCTCACCCATGTCATATCAGTGCCCATCTGTGCCTCTTCCATGCCACATCAGTGCTCATCTGTACCTCATCCATGCCATATCAGTGCTCACCCATGCCATATCAGTGCTCATCCATGCCACACCAGTGCTCATCCACACATCCATGCCACATCAGAGCTCATCCATGCCACATCCATGCCACATCAGTGCTCATCCATGCCACATCAGTGCTCATCCACACCTCACCCATGCCACATCAGTGCTCATCCATGCTCATCCATGCCACATCTGTGCTCATCCATGCCACATCTATGCCACATCAGTACTAATCCATGCCTCATGCTTGCCACATCAGTGCTCATCCATGCCTCATTTGTGCTCATCTGTGCCTCATCCATGCCATATCAGTGCTCATCCTGCCTCATCCGTGCCACATCAGTGCTCATCTGTGCCACATCAGTGCTCATCCATGCCACATCAGTGCTTATCTCTGTCACATCAGTACTAATCCATTCCACATCAGTGCTCATCCGTGCCTCACCCATGTCATATCAGTGCCCATCTGTGCCTCATCCATGCCACATCAGTGCTCATCTGTACCTCATCCATGCCATATCAGTGCTCACCCATGCCATATCAGTGCTCATCCATGCCACACCAGTGCTCATCCACACATCCATGCCACATCAGAGCTCATCCATGCCACATCCATGCCACATCAGTGCTCATCCATGCCACATCAGTGCTCATCCACACCTCACCCATGCCACATCAGTGCTCATCCATGCTCATCCATGCCACATCTGTGCTCATCCATGCCACATCTATGCCACATCAGTACTAATCCATGCCTCATGCTTGCCACATCAGTGCTCATCCATGCCTCATTTGTGCTCATCTGTGCCTCATCCATGCCATATCAGTGCTCAGCCGTGCCTCATCCATGTCACATCAGTGCTCAGCCGTGCCTCATTCATGCCACATCAGTGCTCATCCATGCCTTATCATGTCACATCAGTGCTTATCTCTGCCACATCAGTATTAATCCATGCCACATACATGCCACATCAGTGCTTATCCATGCCTCCTCCATGCCACATCAGTGCTCATTTGTGCATCATCCATGCCACATCAGTTCTCATCTGTGTTAACCCATGCCACATCATGCCCACCAGTGCCCATTCATGCCTCATCCATGCCTCATCCATGTCATATCAGTACTTATACATGCCACATCAGTGCTCATCCGTGCTTCATCCATGCCACATCATTGCTCCTCCATGCCACATCAGTGCTCGTCCATGCCACATCAGTGCTCGTCCATGCCACATCAGTGCTCGTCCATGCCACATCAGCGCTCGTCCATGCCACATCAGCGCTCGTCCATGCCACATCAGCGCTCGTCCATGCCACATCAGTGCTCATCCATGCAACATCAGTGCTCATCCATGTGACATTGGTACTCAACTGTGCCTCATCCATGCCACATCAGTGCTCATCCATGCCACATCAGTGGTGCTCTTTCGTGCCACATCAGTGCTCATCCATGCCACATCAATGCTCATCCATGCCACATCAGTGCTCACCTGTGCCTCATCCATGCCACAATAGTGCTCATCCGTGCCTCATCAGTGCCTCATCCGTGCCACATCATTGCTCATCTGTGCATCATCCATGCCATATCAGTTTTCATCTGTGCTCACCCATGCCACATCCGTGCCACATTTATGCCACATCAGTGCTCATCTGTATCACATCAGTGCTCATCTGTGCCTCATCCGTGCCACATCAGTTCTCATCCGTGCCATATCCATGCCACATCCGTGCCACATCCATGCCTTATCAGTGCTCATCCTGCCTCATCCGTGCCACATCAGTGCCCAGCTGTGCCACATCAGTGCTCATCAATGCCACATCAGTGCTCATCCATGCCACATCAGCGCTCGTCCATGCCACATCAGTGCTCATCCATGCCACATCAGTGCTCACCCATGTGACATTGGTACTCAACTGTGCCTCATCCATGCCACATCAGTGCTCATCCATGCCACAACAGTGCTCATCCATGCCCCAGCAGTGCTCATCTGTGCCACATCAATGCTCACCCATGCCACATCCATGCCACATCAGTGCTCACCTGTGCCTCATCCATGCCACAATAGTGCTCATCCGTGCCTCATCCGTGCCACATCATTGCTCATCTGTGCATCATCCATACCATATCAGTTCTCATCTGTGCTCACCCATGCCACATCCATGCCACATCCGTGCCACATCTATGCCACATCAGTGCTCATCTGTATCACATCAGTGCTCATCTGTGCCTCATCCGTGCCACATCAGTTCTCATCTGTGCTCATCCGTGCCACATCCATGCCACATCCGTGCCACATCCATGCCTTATCAGTGCTCATCCTGCCTCATCCGTGCCACATCAGTGCCCAGCTGTGCCACATCAGTGCTCATCAATGCCACATCAGTGCTCATCCATGCCACATCAATGCTCACCCATGCCACATCCATGCCACATCAGTGCTCACCTGTGCCTCATCCATGCCACAATAGTGCTCATCCGTGCCTCATTCGTGCCACATCATTGCTCATCTGTGCATCATCCATACCATATCAGTTCTCATCTGTGCTCACCCATGCCACATCCGTGCCACATCTATGCCACATCAGTGCTCGTCCTGCCTCATCCGTGCCACATCAGTGCTCATGTGTGCCACATCAGTGCTCATATGTGCCTCATCCGTGCCACATCCGTGCCACATCAGTGCTCATCCTGCCTCATCCGTGCCACATCAGTGCCCAGCTGTGCCACATCAGTGCTCATCCACATCACATCAGTGCTCATCCGTGCCTCATCCATGCCACATAAGTGCTCATCTGTGCCTTATTGTGCTATATCAGTGCTAATCCATGCCACATCAGTGCTTATCTCTGCCACATCAGTACTAATCCATGCCGCATCAGTGCTCATCAGTGCCTCATCCATGCCACATCAGTGCTCATCTGTGCCTCATCCATGCCACATCCGTTCTCATCAGTGACACATCCATGCCACATCTGTGCCACATCCATGCCACATCAGTGCTCATCCATGCTCCATACATGCCACATCAGTGCTCATCCTGCCTCATCCGTGCCACATCAGTGCTCATCTGTGCCACATCCATGCCACATCAGTGCTCATCCTGCCTCATCCATGTCACATCAGTGCTTATCTGTGCCACATCTATGCCACATTAGTGCTCATCCTGTCTCATCCGTGCCACATCAGTGCTCATCTGTGCCACATCAGTGCTCATCTGTGCCTCATCCATGCCACATCAGTTCTCATCTGTGCTCATCCGTGCCACATCCATGCCACATCCGTGCCACATCCATGCCACATCAGTGCTCATCCTGCCTCATCCGTGCCACATCAGTGCCCAGCTGTGCCACATCAGTGCTCATCAATGCCACATCAGTGCTCATCCAAAAGCAAAGAGTGAAACTGAGAAGGTTGAAATGAGAGAGAGGAAAAGGGTTGTTGAAGCGGTTGAAGGAAGTGCAGAGAAGAAGAAATATAAAGTAAAGGGTGTTGCCATCAGTGAGTAGAAGTTGTTTGTCGATTGCATTAGGTCAAAGGAAGATGTTAGGCTGAGGAGTTGAGAGGTAGCTAGAATGTTAACCATAACTGGGATGTTAAAGTCAGCATGAATGATAATGGGCACCTCAAAGGAGAGAAAGTAGGGTAGTCAGGAAGGGAAATCATCAAGGAAGCATGACAGTGGTCCAATAGGTGAATAAATCACAGCAATCCTCAGAAAAACAGGAGGAAAAAACAGATATGTGATCTTCAAAAGAAAAGAGAAATAGAGAGGGAGTGAAGAAAGAACATGTAAAGCACTTCATGAAGTATTCCAACTCCACCTACCATTTGTCTGCTGGATCTGTGTGAATAAGTACACTTGAGGCCACAATGAGCGAGGGCCACTGGAGAGGCAGAGTCAGATTCAGGGCCAGTCAGCCAGGGAATGGTATTCGTAACAGCAAGTAGGTTAAAGGAGTTGGAGATAAAAAAGGTTACAATGTGGATTGTAAAAATGATACATTTTTCCTACAGTTAACTCCCTCTCTATCCACTCATGAAGCAGGGTACCCATCTCTCGGATATGAGAGAATTTCTTGGCTTGGACTATGAGGACATGGCCATTTTTAAGTACAGGGGAAGGAAGTGTAGGTACCCTGCTTTAAGATTGAATGCCATTAGTTACATCTAGTGTTATTTTTGCAGCTAGGCTATAACCAACCTAGCATTTGTTTATAATATGTGTGCTTGATAGGACATTGATTATTCCCAGTAGTCAGTGTGGGAGGAAATAATGCACAGTTTATGATTATTCAGCCACAGTGTCCAATTAATGAAGATTTTAGTCCAGTGGTGTGGGCTGCAGAAAGATGATCAATATTTGTAACAAGCTTCCAGAAGTGTCTTTCTCTCCTGGGCTATTGTCACATACCTGGTGGCTTCTTATGCACCTATTGTCCAACACCCCTGGTAGTGATGACAGGAGGTGTGAGGACTAGAGTTGAGCGAACACCTGGATGTTCGGGTTCGGCGGGTCCGGCCGAACTTAGCGACAAAGTTTGGGTTCGGTACCGAACTTGACCCGAACATTACCCCGGACCCTGAACCCCATTGAAGTCAATGGGGACCCAAACTTTTCGGCACAAAAATGGCTGTAAAAAAGTCCTGGCAAGTGCTAGAAGGCTGCAAAAGGAAGTAAAATGGGGATATTTTAGAACAATAATCTGTCCCTTACAGCAACAGCAGGAACCTGACCCTATAGGAGTAGGCAATGATTTTAGAACAATAATCTGTCCCTTACAGCAACAGCAGGAACCTGACCCTATAGAACTAGGAGATGATTTTAGAACAATAATCTGTCCCTCTAAGCAGTAGACTCTACCTAGTCCAGAATCAGATTGTTCTGTAATGCAGGATGAGATCTGCAATCTGTCCCTCAAAGCAGTAGTAGTAGTAATCTCTACCTAGTCCAGAATCAGATCGTTCTGTAATGCAGGATGAGATGTTATTAGATCTGCAATCTGTCCCTCAAAGCAGTAGTAGTAGTAATCTCTACCTGGTCCACATCAGATCGTTCTGTAATGCAGGATGAGATGTTATTATATCTGCAATCTGTTCCTCACAGCACCGGCAGCATCCTCTCCCTACACTAGCCAGAGAGCATGTGACATGCAGTACTAAGTGACTCCAGCTTATAAAGAGGCTGGGTCACATGTTGCACTGGCCAATCACAGCCATGCCATTAGTAGGCATGGCTGTGATGGCTTCTAAGGGCAAACCAGTGAAACGCTTGTTGATTGGCTGCCCTGCAGCTATTCAAAAGGCGGGATCAAATACCCGAACCCAGAACCCGAACCCAAACTTTTTTTCAAATGTCCGGATTCCGGTCCGGGTCACGGACACTCCAAAGTTCGGTACGGACCCGAACTTTACAGTTTGGGTTTGCTCAACTCTAGTGAGGACACAGAGTGGCATTAAGGCCTATATAGCAGGCAAGTTTGCAGGAAGCAGATGACCACTGATCACCAGGCAGGTACCAGGAATTGAAACGCAGTGAAGCTTAATTAGCGGGCTGGAGCGTAGCCAGGACAAAAACCAAAAGTCGTCAACAGCCAGGCAGCGAAGGTACAGGAACATAAAACGGAGGCAGAGTCAAGATGCAGGCTGGGGTTGGTACACAATCGGGCAGTGAGGCACAGGAGCACAAGACAGGAGCAAGGTCAGAGTACAAGCCAAGGTTGTGAACGAGTAGGCAGATATAGCAGGTCAAGGTGCAGGTTAAACAGGAACTAGCTGAAGACCACTCATCAATCTGTTCATGCCATAGTTCAGCTTAAAGGGGTTGTAATGCATTCTATACATTGAGATAAAAAGCCTTCTGTATGTAGCAGCCCCCCTCAGCCCCCCTAATACTTACCTGAGCCCCATCTCTGTCCAGCGATGTCCATGAGTGTCTCGGCCGCTCGAGACTCTCCCTCCTGATTGGCTGAAACACAGCGGTGGCACCATTGGCTTCTGCTGCTGTCAATCAAAGTCTGTCAGCCAATCAGGGAAAGAGGCAGTGGGGCTGGGCCACGGCTCTGTTTCTGAATCGACACAGGGAGTTGCGACTAAGCTCGGGTGCCCCCATTGCAAGCAGGGCCAGGATAACATAGGAGTTATTGGAGCTGTAGCTACAGACCCCTACCTCAAGATATGACCATGCCAGTGAGTCATTAATGCTGTTTAGCTCTGCTGTTTGTGTACATGATTGTCATGTAAATCGCGGACAGCAGGTGCTATTGTTATGTAAATTGTGGACGGCAGGCTGTATTATGGAAATTGCGGACGGCAGGCACTATTGTTATGTAAATTGCAGGCGGCAGGCAGTATTGTTATGTAAATCGTGGACGGCAGCTTTCCACACAGTGTAGTGCAACACAACATAGAGGCTGACTCTTGTTCCTTCCCCACAGCTTTCAAAACATGCCCTTTTCCTCCTAACTCCAGCCCCTACAGTGACAGTCTCACTTGCTGGGCACTCATGCTTGTCTTTTGCTGGTGGAGGGAGTGTGAGGAAGGATCCACATATTCTGATTGGCCGAGGGTACCATCCATCAATTACACTAGCTTCGCTCCTTGTATTTCAGCAGTGCATGTGGGGGAGAATGGCCGACAGAAGCAAAGCGGCTCTCCACAAGTGATGGGAGAGGGTGCGATGCCCAGTCTACTTCTCATGCAATCAACAGATCTATCTGTTCTATAAGCAAGAACATTCTACAGTACATAATGGTGAGCCATAAATGATGATTATTGTTACTTTCCCACACTGCAAAGTAAATGATTTGTTTTGCACACACATTTTCTAGTTGAAAAGGTGACAGCAGCAAGAATGAATGATCACCATAGCAAGAGATATAAGAAAAAAAAATCATGACATCTGAACATCTTCCAGCTAATTTTAAGTGCATTCCTCCCTTACTATATTAGCAAGCTTTGTACATATTTTTTTTAAACTTTAGGAAGAAGGATGCAGACTCGCCATAAGTACAGAGAGAAAACAATTACAGGGTGGGCCATTTATATGGATACACCTTAATAAAATGGGAATGGTTGGTGATATTAACTTCCTGTTTGTGGCACATTAGTATATGTGAGGGGGGAAACTTTTCAAAGGATTTCAAATTTTTTTTATACATGTTTCGAACGATTATATCATTCCCTCCTTACGTGAATTTTAATCGACCTTCTACAAGTCTACAGTACTAAAAAAAAAGAATATAGAGAACGATACCACTAGTAAGTAAGAACGACGACAGTGGAAAAGTTGATCTTTTACACACACGTTTTGTTTAGTAAATGAAACGTCACACCCTTTCATTGTTATTAGTAGTAAATACCGAGTGGTAATACATGACATCTTACAAGAACGAATATCTTGTCTATCTAGACAACTAACGTACTCTTCATCTGACCCGTAGCGTGGGAGAGGGTAGTGAACACCTC
>BLSH010368537.1:15960-26016 GCA_018402905.1 Glandirana rugosa | reverse complement strand
ATTCCTCCCTTACTATATTAGCAAGCTTTGTACATATTTTTTTTAAACTTTAGGAAGAAGGATGCAGACTCGCCATAAGTACAGAGAGAAAACAATTACAGGGTGGGCCATTTATATGGATACACCTTAATAAAATGGGAATGGTTGGTGATATTAACTTCCTGTTTGTGGCACATTAGTATATGTGAGGGGGGAAACTTTTCAAGATGGGTGGTGACCATGGCGGCCATTTTGAAGTCGGCCATTTTGAATCCAACTTTTGTTTTTTCAATAGGAAGAGGGTCATGTGACACATCAAACTTATTGGGAATTTCACAAGAAAAACAATGGTGTGCTTGGTTTTAACTTAACTTTATTCTTTCATGAGTTATTTACAAGTTTCTGACCACTTATAAAATGTGTTCAATGTGCTGCCCATTGTGTTGGATTGTCAATGCAACCCTCTTCTCCCACTCTTCACACACTGATAGCAACACCGCAGGAGAAATGCTAGCACAAGCTTCCAGTATCCGTAGTTTCAGGTGCTGTACATCTCGTATCTTCACAGCATATGGTTTTTTTATGGTCAGTAAAAACCAATACCGGGTGAGCTGCTCCTTCCAGGAGGTACCGCCATTCCTCCAAAGCCGACTTGATGGCCAGCAATTCCCTATCACCGACATCATAGTTCCAGCAAGATGGTGCACCACCACATTATGGGTGTCAGGTCCGAGCATTCCTAGATGAACAGTTTCCTGGAAAGTGGATTGGTCGTCGTGGGCCAGTTGAATGGCCCCCAAGGTCTCCCGATCTGACCCCCTTAGACTTTTATCTTTGGGGTCATCTGAAGGCAATTGTCTATGCTGTGAAGATACGAGATGTGCAGCACCTGAAACTATGGATACTGGAAGCCTGCCAGCATTTCTCCTGCGGTGTTGCTATCAGTATGTGAAGAGTGGGAGAAGAGGGTTGCATTGACAATCCAACACAATGGGCAGCACATTGAACACATTTTATAAGTGGTCAAAAACTTGTAAATATCTCATGAAAGAATAAAGTTACGTTAAAACCAAGCACACCATTGTTTTTCTTGTGAAATTCCCAATAAGTTTGATGTGTCACATGACCCTCTTCCTATTGAAAAAACAAAAGTTGGATTCAAAATGGCCGACTTCAAAATGGCCGCCATGGTCACCACCTATCTTGAAAGGTTTCCCCCCTCACATATACTAATGTGCCACAAACAGGAAGTTAATATCACCAACCATTCCCATTTTATTAAGGTGTATCCATATAAATGGTCCACCCTGTACTTTGATTGTGTTCTGTTCACACCATGCACAAGCTGTGGTGCATTGTGTAAAAATGCAGTATGTCTACATTTTTATTGCAGCACAACACACGTCACGAATAGCACATAAAGTGCAATGAATTGCCTTTCATTCATTTTGACTAGATTAAAAAAAAGAAAAATGAAACAATGCAAAGCATTTTACCAATTGCACACAACAGAGGGCACACATCAAATGGACCACAATGCATGCCCACAGGTGTGAACGGACCCCAAGTGCTTGCAGCTGTGTCAAAGATAAAGTTCTTCCTTCCCCAACCAGCATGTTGAATGAAAAAAAAAGAGCTGATTCCCCCATCCACATAATCACTCCTTCTGTGCTTTTATATTCTGCTGTTGGGGAGCCTCCCCTGCCATCAGAATACAATGATCAGTGCTGCCGGCTATAGCTGGTGGCACTGGTCATTTGGGAAAAAACCGGACAGGCTGGTTGCACACAAAACGATCGATAGATCAATTTGTGTACAACAAGCTTGCCTGTACAGTGTACATGAATCAAAATTCGCCCAGTCCCTATTGAATTGGCAAAGTTCGATCCATGTACGGCTGGCTTTAACAAAACCCCCTCACCATACCATAGCTAACAAAAGCAGAGGGGAGCCACAGGGCAATGAGCTGAGGGGGCCTGTCCTTGTGTATGGGGTCCCATGACTACTGCAGGCTGCCTGCTGCAATATCAGTCTCTGCACTGTGTTACTAAATTGTAGAAGGAGGAGAACAATGTGCCCAAAAACATTTTGTTGATGGCGTCTACTGAAAGCAAGCTCAATGACAAAGGTGTGCTGATAGCAGTTGTGACATCAGTTTAGGCAGCTGGCAGCACTGGCTCTCCAGAAATCAAACTGCTACACACATCCACTGAACCTTTTCCAGCTCGCCACAGTGCAAGTAGTGATATCACAGCAGGTGGGACAACAGCAAGCTCTACCACTGGTCCAGGCTGACCAGAAGCACTAATTACTGCAGGAGAGGGTAGTGGATGGCATTCTCCGTGAAAAGCGGGATCAGCAGCCCTGGATCTGGAGGAGGAGCTTCTTGAGTCGGGAGTCTGCTGAGCAAAATACACCTCTAGAGGAAGCTAGTGGTAACATTGACAAGGTCCCATAATCAGAACACCTTTCTCCAACCCCATTTTCATTACAGTCCACCCCCTCTCCTAGTCAGAGTGACTCCCTGCCATCATAACCCCCAGCCCATACCAACTCACCTTCTCTACACAGTTACAGCATCTCCCACCCACCTCTTGCTGGTCAATGTGCCTCTCTACCAACTGCTTTACTTTACAGATCACAGCACCTCTGAATGCAAACCTCTCCTACTCAATTATGCTACCTCTAGTCTACCCATCCTTTACCTCTTGCAGAACTTCCCTCATATCCATGTCTTCCCACCCTGTTTATTTTCATTACACTGCCTTTGTGCCATGCATCTCTCACCCTCCAGATCACAGCACCTACCTTCCATCTCATACACCTAACTTTATCCACCCAACACCTACTTTCCAACCCTTCCCCTTTCCCTGTGGTGTGTGTGTGTGTGTGTGTGTGTGTGTGGGGGGGGGGGGGTGCAGCTTGGTATCTTTTTCTTGGGCACTGGATAACCTTGTCCCAGCACAGGTGGCAGGCGGCATTGATATGTAAATCATGGGGCATATTCATAGGTATATCATCACCACTGCTGAATTCTGCCGATATTGGGGATGTAAACATGTCCTGCCTGCCACTGTCACTGAGCCTGCCATCAGTCTGTACTGCAAAGGTGAGCAGATGGGGAAAGGGGGATGTCCAGAGGTAACAGAGAAAGGATTACAGTTTGGAGTGTTAGCTCTCTATTTCCAGTGTGTATAAAATCATAAGTAATGGCAGTGTTTCATTTTTAAAATAATGATTGTGCTGAGGTTAGTATATGTCCCTGAGACTCTGGATTGCAGGATGGAAATTTCAGTATGTTTTATGAGTACAAGAATTCTTTTGTTTTGTTTAGCTATGTCCCTTTAAGCCCCTCCCACTCTTATCTCATTGTTGACCCACCCACAGTTTGCCATGGCACGCTACAAGAGCCACATTACTACTTTACTTAAGCTACCCAGAAGCACCCTCTCTCTCCCCCATCTATTACCCCCCTCTTTCTCATCCCTCTCTCTTTCAGCCCCCTCTCTCTCACCCACCCTTACCCCATCTCTATTTAATTTAATTTGTTTTAATAATTTATTTATTTTAACAAAAATTATTTGTGTTTTCATTGTATTTATTCCCAAAAATGGCCCACCAAATTCCTCAGCACCAGGCCTGTGATGCTCTTAATCTGGCCCTGATTGCAAGCTGCTTGCTGTGGGGGCATTCAACAGGAGGGTGGGGCCAGGAGCACAGAAGAGGGACCCAAGAAGAGGAGGGCAGCTGATGGCAAGGAAAACACCCTCAGCATATGCTTGTCACAAACCTTGTCAATGAAATGATTAGTAAAACAGACATTTTTAAAATGACTTTAAAATTATGATCCAATGAAATTAACAAGTCAGTCACTAGTAGTGTTACGTATGTATATATACTGTATATATATTAATTAGTAAAGGTGCACACTGAATATCTGAGAATTCATAAACTTAGAAAAAGTTTCCATATTAAAAATATCAAAAAGGGGGCTTCTTTACACTGTGGGAATAACCTTGTTAATCAAGTATTACAATCAGCACAAAGAGCACAATGTTTTATGGTTGTTTCATGGTCTAGTATGCCCTTACTAAATGGATGAAGACTATGGGATTTATTTACTAAATTTAAAAAAAACCCCTTTGCACTACAAGTGCACTGCTAGTGCACTTGGGAGTGCACTTGGAAGTGCAGTCGCTGTAGATCCTAGGGGGACATGCAAGGAAAATAAAAAACATAATTTTTGCTTGTGCATGATTGGATGATAAAATTAGCAGAGCTTCCCCTCATTTCAGATCCTCCCCTCAGATTTACAGTGACTGCAATTCCAAATGCACTTTCCAGTGCACTTGTAGTGCAGAGTGGATTTGCCTTTAGTAAATCAACCCCTATAGCTATATATTATATACTATATCAAATAACAGGCCCATTAAGGGCAAGCTTAGAAATCAGCTTATGGATAATGAGAGAACAATATAGAAAGGTTACAGTAAAAAAATGAAGTTATTTTCTTTATTAAGTTTCAGAGATTATTTGTGCACATAATTTACAGATTTATTACTTTTCATGTTGTAGCAGCATTTTTGTAAGGTTGATCCCTCTGGAATAATCACCTATTTTAGACCTTCAATTTAATTCACACAATAGCCTTTAAATTCTTACTTAAGCCAATATACTTCCAGTTTTGGGAATAGCTAAGTCCCTATCAGGGTGGAATGCAAAAATGGCAGAACAACATTTTTGCCTTGCAGCACTAGATTCCCTGATTTGATTCCCAGTCAGGACATTATCTGAATAGAGTTTGCATATTCTTTCTGTGCCTATATAGATTTTCAACCACACTCCAAACACACACTGGAAGGTTAATTGGCCCTAGTGTTTGTGTGTATGTGAGATATGAACCTTAGATTGTAGGCTCCTTGAAGGCAGGGACCAATGCAGAAATATGGTATAGTGTGTAAATTGCCAGTGTTATATACAGTAAATATTTATAATAACAAATAAGTAAAAGAAAAATAGATCAAACTGAAATATACACTAACTTCAAAAATACTAGTATACTGTATACACTGAAAGCTTAGGTTATCTAAAAATATATGGTCAACAATATTCAGTAAAAAATAATACAATACTTCAATTTTTATTGAATACAATATTCGATAAAAATATTCACTAATAATACTATAAAGTGCTACTACTATTAAAGAAAATAAAAAGCAAACGCCAAACTTTCAAAACTCCCTTGGGCACAATTTTATTCCACATGTAAATATTTCACAAGTGACATAAATGCAGGTTATTATTTATATCTGTGACCCCCATTGGGGATACTTTCTCTCACTTCTAGTAATGGGTAGAGTTGAGCGAACCCGAACTGTAAAGTTCGGGTCCGTACCGTACTTTGGGGTGTCCGTGACCCGGACCGGAACCCGGACATTTGAAAAAAAGTTGGGGTTCGGTTATTTGATCCCACTTGTTGAATAGCTGCAGGGCAGCCAATCAACAAGCGTTTCACTGGTTTGCCCTTAGAAGCCATCACAGCCATGTCTACTAATGGCATGGCTGTGATTGGCCAGATTACTACTACTGCTTTGAGGGACAGATTGCAGATCTCATCCTGCATTACAGAACGAGCTGATTCTGGACTGGGTAGAGATTACTACTACTACTGCTTTGAGGGACAGATTGCAGATCTCATCCTGCATTACAGAACGATCTGATTCTGGACTAGGTAGAGTCTACTGCTTTGAGGGACAGATTATTATTCTAAAATCATCTCCTAGTTCTATAGGGTCAGGTTCCTGCTGTTGCTGTAAGGGACAGATTATTCTTCTAAAACCATCCCCTACTCCTATAGGGTCAGGTTCCTGCTGTTACTGTAAGGGACAGATTATTGTGCTAAAATCATCTTCTTTCTGGTTCTATAGGGTCAGGTTCCTGCTGTTGCTGTAAGGGACAGATTATTGTTCTAAAATCATCGCCTACTCCTATAGGGTCAGGTTCCTGCTGTTGCTTTAAGGGACAAATTATTGTTCTAAAATCATCTTCTTTCTGGTTCTATAGGGTCAGGTTCCTGCTGTTGCTGTAAGGGACGAATTATTATTCTAAAATCATCGCCTACTCCTATAGGGTCAGGTTTCTGCTGTTGCTGTAAGGGACAGATTATTGTTCTAAAATCATCGCCTACTCCTATAGGGTCAGGTTCCTGCTGTTGCTGTAAGGGACAGATTATTGTTGTAAAATCTTCGCCTACTCCTATAGGGTCAGGTTCCTGCTGTTGCTGTAAGGGACAGATTATTGTTCTAAAATCATTGCCTACACCTATAGGGTCAGGTTCCTGCTGTTGCTGTAAGGGACAGATTATTGTTCTAAAATCATTGTCTACTCCTATAGGGTCAGGTTCCTGCTATTGCTGTAAGGGACAGATTATTGTTCTAAAATCATCATCTTTTCCTATAGGGTCGGGTTCCTGCTGTTGCTGTAAGGGAGAGATCATTGTTCTAAAATCATCGCCTACTCCTATAGGGTCAGGTTCCTGCTGTTGCTGTAAGGGACAGATTGTTGTTCTAAAATCATCGCCTACTCCTATAGGGTCAGGTTCCTGCTGTTGCTGTAAGGGACAGATTATTGTTCTAAAATCATCACCTACACTTCCACGTTCATGGCCTAGTCAACCTCTAGGCTCCTACTCCACAACCACCCCCCCTTCCCATTTTTATTATTTTTATTTGTATTTAAGTTATTTTCCCTATCCCCATTTTTTGTAGGGCACTTGTCCTACTCTTACTCCCATTTTACTTCCTTTTGCAGCCCTCTAGCACTTGCCAGGACTTTTTTACAGCCATTTTTGTGCCTAAAAGTTTGGGCCCCCATTGACTTCAATGGGGTCCGGGGTAAAGTTCGGTACGGAACCCGGACTTTTTCGTGAAGTTCGGCCGAACCCACCGAACCCGAACATCCAGGTGTCCGCTCAACTCTAGTAATGGGCAAATCTGCTTGGGTTTGGTTTACCAAGCTTTCATTGAATACTGTTTGCAATTCAGCAAACCTGAATTTTGAGGGGAATGCCTATGAAGTATATGGGGGGGATATTGATGTTAAATTCTGGTCATTTAACAGTATACCATGCAACATACAAATAAGAGACAATGGTCAATAACTGCAGGGAACTCTTATGTCATGGTCATGCTTGGAAACCAGTAGCTATAGCAGTAGAAGGGCTCCCACCAACCAGCAGAATGAGTGCAGCAGCAGGTCACCCTGGTGGATGACACAGGCTCACTCAAAGCGCAGAGTTAAAACACTAACTGGTGATCACCAGGGCTCCTGAAGTTGGAGATGGATTTTGTTGCATGTTAGTATCAGGTCGTGGTCCCCAGTATTGCCCCACCAGGAGGTGAGCAAGCCAGGGTCCAGTAGGAGATATAGCAGGTAGGAATCAAGCAGAAGTGTTGTCAGTAAACAAGCCAAAGGTCAGTAACATGTGGTCACAGATTAGGATCAAGCAGAAATGTAGTCAAGGAACAGGCCAAAGGTTGGTAACAAGTGGTAGTGGAGCTACGGATGGCAACAGGAGTGACATGAGTGAAATATTGGCCTGAGAGCGCACAATATTCTGGCAAACAGGAAGCGCAAAGGCATGGGTAAAATAGGAAGTTCATGGAAGGAGCAAAGGGTCAAGGTTAAAGAGAAATAACGTTCAAGGCAAGATCATTCTTGTCGAGGGAGCTGTACAGCATCACACATGGCTTGGCAAGAAGAAACATTGCCCGGCACAGCAGAGGTTGCAGGTTCAGACCCAGGTCCTGACTATACTCCCCTCCTCACAGGACTTCCCCTGGATGTCCTAGGGTCAGATTTGTGGGGAAACTTCTGTTGGAATTATCTTGTCAATCTAGGGGCACCAATGTTCTCCTCAGGTTTCAAATGCATTTCATCTGCCTTCCTATTGAACCAGATACTGTAAATTGTTCCTAAAGATCCTAAAACCAGAATTCACTCAACCACAAATGATTTTTCCTCTTGAACCTCAACAGGTGGAGGGGGTAAGACAATTCTCCCAGAGAAGGGGTCCTCATAAAATGGTTTGTGCAAGGATACATTAAACACTCTGTCAGGAAACTGTCAGGTAGTTTTAAGCATAACATAACCGGGGTAATTTGAAATCCGGAAATGACCCACAAACTTTTGACCTAACTTAGCAAATGGAATGTGTACCTTCAAGTTGTTGGTTGATAGCCAAACTTTTTCACCCATATGAAAAGTAGAAAGTGATCCTTTGGCAGCCTTTTTTAACATTCCTGAGCCTCCCTCAAAGTCTTGATCAATTTCTCCTGAATCTCCTGTAATGTAGTTGATCTGCTGATAACAGCAGGAGTTGGAGTTGAGATAGGGAGATCAGGAATAAAAACCGAATGATTCCTGGTAAATAAGAAAAAAGAGTTTGGGGAGGTGGAGCTATGTTTAGAATTATTATAAGCAAATTCTGCCGTAGTAAGATATTCTACCAAGTCATCTGAAAATAAATAACAAAACATCAAACTTACTGCTCTAAAGTTTGATTGGCCCTCTCGGTCTGACCATTAGACTGAGGATGAAAAGCAGAAGACAGAGACACTTTTGCACCTAAAGCTGAGCAAAAGCTTTTCCAAAATATAAGTAAAGTAAAGTAAATTGTACTCCTCTGTCAGACACCACAGGGATTCCATATAGTCTAACGACATCTGAAACCATCAAGCTTTAAATAGACCAAATTGTTATGTAGAAAAAAAAATTGTATGAGTGGGAATGCAGACAAATCATTTTGGGTCTTTATAAATACACACATATATGAATATACGCAATAGATGTTTTATTATTACACGGCTAGAGTCTTTCCTTAATTGGTTATTAGGGATTGCTTTACCTTTTGTTACAAAGAAGATAAACCTTTGTACTAAGTTAAATTCATTTATTGAATTAATAACCTTTTATTTCTTATGGCAGACACAGTTAATAAAACATCTATTTCATTTAACAATTCATCATACATTAGATGGAGGCAGCCTACTTTTCCTTAATATTCTTTTTTTAAGGATGATTTAATTTTCAGCATATTACAATCGGACAAATAAATCTGGCAATAGAATGTCACATATGATCTGATCTCTCAGCCTAACACACATTTGACAAGATTTGGGAAATACTGATGTTCATTTCCCCAAGCCAAATGTCTGAATATTGTACAGTGGTACATAGTCACAGTCTAGACTGTGTCTCCTATTTTATGTAGCAGGTCGGAATCATTTTATTTAACTGGTCATTTCTATTTGTTCAAATTGAACAACAAATTGAACAACATGGAAATGTTGTTTGAATTGCCATGTAAGAAATACCTCACAACTGGCTGTATATTTTGTAAAGAAATGTGTTTATATTATTATGGGCATAAGCCAATTATTAAAAAAATGTGTGGGATTTATCACTATAGAAGTGCGTATAAAAGGGTTTAGAAATCAGATCAACTGTTCACTACTTCTAAAGCCCCATTCAAGCCTACATCTGAGCTGTTTGCAAGACCTTGACTTCTGGCTAACTCAAAATTAAGCCCCACCTGTCACTCATTTAGAGGGATTTTTTCCTGGATTGAAGCTACAGTGCTTTGAAAAAGTACCTTGACATTCTCCACATTTTGTCATGTTACAACTAGAGTTGAGTGAACCCGGACTGTAAAGTTCGGGTCCGTACCGAACTTTGGGGTGTCCAGGACCCGGACCCGAACCCGGACTTTTCAAAAAAAGTCCGGGTTTGGGTCCGGGGTTCTGGTAATGTCCACCCCGAATTAAAACTCAATCGGTCTTCAGTTCCAGAACGTTTGTCGAGTCTACATCCGAACTTACCCCGAAATCTTCATCACTTGTCAACTAGACTAAAGATTTGGGAAAATATGCGTGAAGATATCACTATTTAGGGTGTGTAAAAAAATTATTAACCGAATACGGGTATTATTATATTTGTGTAAAGAAATGTTTTATATGTCGGTCAACACTCCATAAAGAATGTACCGTTAAGTTTGTTGTAAAGGTACAACAAGTTAAA
>BLSH010368493.1:58141-72457 GCA_018402905.1 Glandirana rugosa | reverse complement strand
CCGGTATATGGTAGGCCAGAATGCCCCTCAACGATTGGTGAGGCCAGAACAAGCACAGGCGATAGTAGATTGGGTGGCTGACAATGCCTCCAGTTCCTTCACATTGTCTCCCTCCCGGTCCCTTAATGAAAGCTCAGAGTTGGCACCTGAACCCCATGGCCATCTGTCTTTCACCTCAGCCCCTTGTAAATCAGCCAAGCAGTCTGAGCCCCAAGTCCTGCAAGAGACTCTTATGCTTTTTGATGACTCTCCTGGTGTGCTTTCCATGGGCCATCCATATAGCGCTGCCCCAGAAGTGGAAGACATTGAGTGCACCGATGCCCAACCACTTCTGTTGCAGGATGAGGACATGGAAACACCAGCGCAGAACATCTCTGATGATGATGAAACACAGGTGCCAACTGCTGCAGCTTGCCTCAGTGTGCAGACTGACAAGGAGGGCAGTGGTGAAGTGTGGGTGGAAGATGATGTGGAGGATGATGAGGTCCTAGACCCCACATGTACTGAGGGTCATGCGAGTGACGTGTGCAGTTTGGAGGAAGAGGTAGTGGTCGAACAGAGGCACCAGCACAGCAAAAGAGGAAGCAGATTGCAAAGCGGAGCGAGCGTCCCCTAGACAGTAGGCCTGATACTACCCACAGCACCCAGGGACCTAGCACACCAAAGGCAGCTCAAAGGCATTCCCCCGCGTGGCAGTTCTTCAGACAATGTGCTGACAACAAGACACGAGTGGTTTGCAAGCCGTGCAATGATAGCCTGAGCCGGGGCATAAATGTTCTCAACCTGAGCACAACCCCCATGACCAAGCATTTAAATTCAAGGCACACGCTGCATTGGAATAATTACCTCAAAATCCGCTTCCTCCACCTCTAGAGTGACAGTGTCACCTGCCACCCAGCAAACAGACGATATGACAGCAACGCCACCATGTCCGCCACCGTCCCCAAGCATTTCCACATTGCCCCATGGAAGCTTACAGCTGTCCATCTCCTAAACACTGGAGAGAAAGAGGAAGTACCCCCCTACCCACCCACGATCCCTGGCCCTGAATGCCAGCATTTCAAAATTCCTGGCCTTTGAAATGCTGTCATTCCGTCTGGTGGACATGGACAGTTTCAAAAACCTGATGGCGGTGGCTGTCCCACCGTACGTGGTTTCCAGCTACCACTACTTTTCCAGGCGAGCCATCCCTTCCCTGCACAAACAAGTCGGGGACAAGATCAAGTGTGCACTGCACAACGCCATCTGTGGCAAGGTCCACATAACCACTGATACATGGACCAGTAAGCATGGGCAGGGACGCTATATCTCGCTAACTGCACACTGGGCAAATGTAGTGGCGGGTGGGCCTGAGCCGGCTTAGCTATTTGGCAAATGTCCTTCCAGCACCGAGGATTGCAGGGCATTTCTCTTTGCCTCCTGTTGCCTCCTCCTCCTACTGCGCTTCCTCCTCCTCGACCACCTACTCATCCGCTCAGCGTAACACCTTCACCACCAACATCAGCACATCCAGGGGGAAACGACAGCAGGCTGTTTTAAAACTGATATGTTTGGGGGATAAACCCCACACTGCGCAGGAGCTGTGGACGGGCATTGAACAACAGACCAATGAGTGGTTGTTGCCACTGAGTCTCAAGCCCGGCCTGGTGGTGTGCGACAATGGCCGAAATCTCGTAGCAGCTCTGGGCCGAGCCAGTTTGACGCACATCCTTTGCCTGCCGCATGTACTGAATTTGGTGGTACAGAATTTTCTAAAAAACTACCCGGATATGTCAGAGCTGCTGCATAAAGTGCGGGCCGTCTGTGCGCACTTTCAGCGTTCTCACCCTGCTGCTGCTTCCCTGTCTGCGCTGCAGAGGAACTTCAGCCTTCCCGCTCACCGCCTCATATGCGACGTGCCCACAAGGTGGAACTCAACCTTGCACATGCTGGATAGACTATGCAAGCAGCAGCAGGCAATCGTGGAGTTTCAGCTGCAGCACGCACGGGTCAGTCACTCTGCGGAACACTTCACCACCAACGAGTGGGCCTCCATGCGAGACCTGTGTAGCGGATTGCGGTGTTTTGAGTACTCCACCAACATGGCCAGTGCCCATGACGCTGTTCTCAGCGTTACTATCCCACTTCTATGTCTCCTTGAAAAAACACTTCAGGCCATGATGGAAGAAGATGTGGCACAGGAGGATGAGGAGGAGGAAGAGGGGTCATTTCCACGGTTATCAAGCCAGTCATTCGTAAGTGGCTCGGAGGGTGGGTTCCTGCGCCAGCATAGGCCAGATCAAAAATATTTAAGCCAAGGCACAGTTCTGGAGGACGAGGAGGACGAGGAAGATGAGGAGGAGGAGGAATCACAGCAGGGTGGCACCCAACGCAGCTCGTGGGCATCACTGAAGCGTGGCTGGGGGGATACAGAGGACACAGATGATATACCTCCCACAGAGGACAAGTTGTCTTTGCCTCTGAGCAGCCTGGCACACATGGCCGACGACATGATGCACTGCCTGCGCAACGACAGCCGAGTTGCCCACATTGTGACTTCTTCTGATTACTGGGTGGCCACCCTGCTGGATCCCTGTTACAAGGACAACGCGCCATCCTTAATTCCCTCACTGGAGCGTGAGAGGAAGATGGTCGACTACAAGTGCACACTGGTAGAGGCGCTGCTGAGGGCATTCCCAAATGACACCGGGGGTTCAGTGGAAGCACAAGGTGAAGGCAGAGGAGGAAGAGGCCGCCAACGCAGCTGTGCCCCCGCCAGCACCTCAGAAGGCAGGGTTAGCATGGCCGAAATGTGGCAAAGCTTTGTCTGCAGCCTGCCACAACAAACAGCACCACCAGCCGATAGACAACGTCTTAGCAGGAGGAAGCATTTCAGCAACATGGTGCAAGAGTATGTGTGCACACGCCTACACGTACTGACTGATGGGTCTGCCCCATTCAACTTCTGGGTCTCCAAATTGGCCCCATGGCCTGAGCTTGCCCTTTATGCATTGGAGGTGCTGGCCTGCCCTGCAGCCAGTGTATTGTCTGAACGTGTGTTTAGCACGACAGGGGGCATTATCACAGCCAAGCGCAGCTGCCTGTCCACAGCCAACGTGGACAACTAACCTTTATTAAAATGAACCAGGCATGGATCCCACAAGACTTGTCTGTACCTTGTGCAGAACAAACATTTAGTCCAGACTCACACAGCCATTCGTATACTTGTTTTTTTGAATAGGCCTCAATATTTTGGGGGCTACCCCAATTATAAACAAACAAAAGAAAAACAGTGTTGGCTACCTCCTCCTCCTCGACCACCGCCACTTCCACCTACACTGCCACGGTCACGGTCTAGTCAACCTCTAGGCTCCTACTCCACATCCACCCCCCCTTCCCATTTTTTTAATTTGATTTTATTTTATCTTCCCTATCCCCATTTTTTTGTAGGGCGCTTGCCCTACTCTTACCCCCATTTCCTTCCTTTTGCAGCCCTCTAGCACTTGCCAGGACTCTGTTACAGCCATTTTTGTGCCTAAAAGTTTGGGTCCCCATTGACTTCAATGGGGTTCGGGGTCCGGGATATAGTTCGGGCAACGTTCGGTGCCGAACCCGGACTTTTTCCTAAAGTTCGTTCGGACCCTCGGAACCCGAACGTCCAGGTGTTCGCTCAACTCTACTCAGCAGCAGTCCAGTCCTTTTTGTCTTTAGCCCAGGTGAGACGCTTCTGACGCTGTCTGTTGTTCAAGAGTGGCTTGACACAAGGAATGCGACAGCTGAAACCCATGTCTTGAATACGTCTGTGCGTAGTGGTTCTTGAAGCACTGACTCCAGATGCAGTCCACTCTTTGTGAATCTCCCCCACATTTTTGAATGGGTTTTATTTCACAATCCTCTCTAGGGTGCGGTTATCCCTATTGCTTGTACACCTTTTTCTACCACATCTTTTCCTTCCCTTCGCCTTTCTATTAATGTGCTTGGACACAGAGCTCTGTGAACAGCCAGCCTCTTTTGCAATGACCTTTTGTGTCTTGCCCTTCACGTGCAAGGTGTCAATTGTCGTCTTTTGGACAACTGTCAAGTCTGCAGTCTTCCCCATGATTGTGTAGCCCACAGAACTAGACTGAGAGACCATTTAAAGTCCTTTGCAGGTGTTTTGAGTATATTAGCCAATCAGAGTGTGGCACCAGATGTCTTCAATATTGAAATTTTTCACAATATTGTAATTTTCTGAGATACTGAATTTGGGATGTTCCTTAGTTGCCAGTTATAATCATCAAAATTAAAAGAAATAAACATTTGAAATATATCAGTCTGTGCGTAATGAAAGAATATAATATACAAGTTTCACTTTTTGAATGGAATTAGTGAAATAAATCAACTTTTTGATGATATTTTAATTATATGACCAGCACCTGTATGTGCTATACAAAGGGTCAGGACTAGGGATGAGCCAAACACCCCCCCGGTTCGGGTTGCATCAGAACATGCGAACAGACAAAAAGCTCAGGGCAAACGTCCAAACACCATTAAAGTCTATGGGACCCAAACATGAAAAATCAAAAGTGCTCATTTTAAATGCTTATATGCAATGTTATTGCCCTAAAAAGTGTATGGGACCCGAGTCCTGCCCTAGGGGACAAATATCAATGAAAAAAAAGTTTTTAAATCGATCGTTTTTTCAGGAGCAGTGATTTTAATAATGCTTAAAGTGAAACAATAAAAATTAAATATTCCTTTAAATATTGTGCCTGGGGGGTGTCCTTAGTCTGTGTGTAAAAGGTTGCAAAATGACATTTCTAGAAGGAGAACCCCACGCCAAATTTTTAAAAAATTGATGTGGGGGTCCCCCTAAAATCCAAACCAGACCCTTAGCCGAGCGAGCGCCCCCCCCGAACTGTACCAGGCTACATGCACTGGCTACACTGGTGCAGCCCGGCCCCTGCATCTTGCAGAATGGGCAGGCTTTCACAATGACAGTTCTTTTATAAGAAGGGGCGGGGCCACCCGGTGATGTAAATGGGTGGCCCCTTCTTATAAAAGTACTGTCACCGTGAAGACTGCCCATTCTGCAAGATGCACAGGGGCCACCCAGCACCAGCGGAGACAGCGGCGGTGGTGAAAGAAGATGAAGAAGAAGATTGAAGATGAAGAGAGGAAGCAAGAAGACTAAAAGAAGAAGCAGAAGACCAGAAGAAGGACCGGGCCAGGAGAAGATGGAGGAAGAAAGAAGAAAGAGCTATTTTACAAAATAAAGGACTTGTCAAAAACTGCCTCTTGTTTTTTTTTTTTTACACTACACTCCCTTTTTGGTGAATGGGTAGGGGTACAATGTACCCCAAACCTATTCACATAGGGGGGTCAGGATCTGGGGGCCCCCTTATTAAAGGGGGCTTCCAGATTCTGATAAGCCCCCTGCCCGCAGACCCCTCACAACCATGGGCCAGGGCTGTGGGGATGAGGCCCTCAAAGCATCTTCCCCATGTTGAGGATATGTGGCCTGGTATATTTTGGAGGGGGGGGCGCTCGCTCGTCCCCACCCCTTCCTGCAATGCCAGGGCTGGGTGCTCGGATAAGGGTCTGGTTTGGATTTTGGGTGGGGACTCCATGCCATGTAATTTTTAAATTTGGTGCAGGGTTCCCCTTAAAATCCATACCAGACCTGAAGGGCCTGGTTTGGATTTTGGGGGGGGGCGCACATTTTTTTTTTTTTAATTTTGGCGCGGGCCCTGCTGTTGTAAATTAGTTTACAAATTGTGACGAAAGCCCCCCAGTCAAACAGGTGGCCAAAAATTGGGCCTTGGGTGTTGGCGGTGCCAGAACACTGTAACCCCTTGCAGTTACTCTTGTTGGACGGAGGAACTGGGCCTGATGTTGCAAATTAGTTTACAAATTGTGACGAAAGCCCCCCAGTAAAACAGGTGGCAAAAAATTGGGCCTTGGGTGCTGGCGGTGCCAGAACACTGTAACCCCTTGCAGTTACTCTTGTTGGACGAAGGAACTGAGCTTTAAGTTGTAACTTATTTGAAAAATTGTTATGGCATGCCCCTGTAAATCAGGTGCAGAAAAATTGGGCCTTGTGTGTTGGTGGTGCCCTAAATACAAAATATAGTTAGAGATTATGGACAGGAGGAATAGGAGCAGTGGCAGTCTTCAAGGGATCCCAGATCCCTAGCAAATTTAATCAGTTGCATCAGCATCAGGGGCTTGGTAGCTGCTGATCCAGAACTGATTAGTTTTTATAAATGTGAGGCTATCAACCGAGTCTGTGGACAGGCGCACTCTTTGATCAGTTACGAACCCTCCAGCAGCACTGAATGTCCGTTCAGAAAGCATGCTGGATGCAGGAGAAACCAGTAGCTCAATTGCATATTCAGCAAGTTCCGGCCAGTGGTCCATCCTGAAGACCCAGTAAGTAAGTGGATGCTCAGTTGGAAAGGTCTCCAAGTCTTCTCTTGCCCCTATATATTCCTGCACCATATAAAGCAGACGCTGACGATGGTTGCTTGAACCTATCAGGCCTGGGTGCTGAGGACTGAAATTTTTTTTAAAGGCATCGATCAGCTGGCCACCTTTTCCACCACTCTGCCTTTGAACAACCGAAGCTTTAGAAACACGTTGTCCAGGGCCAGCAGCAGGACATGGTAACCTCCCAGGGTCTGGAAAGGCGTTGCACAAACTTTTCTTCAAGGTATCCTGAAGATGTTTTATCCTCAGCACCCTCTGCGCAGGCAGGATGAGTTCTGCAACTTTACCCTTGTAACGTGGATCAAAAAGGGTTGCCAGCCAGTAAAGATCCCTCTTCTTGATACCACAAATCCTAGGGTCTTTTCGCAGGCTTTTCAGAATCAGAGAGCCCAAGTAGCGTAAGTTTGAGGAGGCATGAGTGTCCTCTGGGTCACTGAGGATGACATTATCAGGAACTACCTCCTCCCAGCCATGTACAACTCCTTGGGTTTCTGGGGCCTGAAAACTATGATCCCTTAACCGCTTGCCGACCGCTGGTCTGCAATTGACGGCGACAGAGTGGCGCTGTAAGGCAAAACGCCGTCATATGACGGCGGCTGCCAGATCGCTCACAGCCCGGGGCGGGCCAGGGAGCAGGTGCGGCGGATTCGATCTCCGCCGGCTACCTGCGATGCCCCCCCCCCCCCCGGAGTGAAAGAACGGAGGTCCGTGTAAGTAAACACGGACCTCAGTTCTGTGAGGGGGGAAGGACTGTGACCACAGCCTTCCTTTACATGGAAGCTGTGATCACTTCCCTTCCCCTGTTAGGGCAGCCCCCATACAGTAAGAACACGCCCAGGGAACACAGTTAACCCTTAGAGCGCCCCCTGCAGGTTAACCCCTTCACTGTCAATGGCATTTACACAGTAATCAGTGCATTTTTATTGCACTGATCGCTGTATAAATGCCAATGGTCCCAAAAAAGTGTCAAAATGTTCCGACATGTCTGCCCTAATATCGCACTGCCGCTAAAAATCGCAGATCGCCGTCATTACTAGTAAAAAATAAAAAAAAAATAAAAACCCCAGAAATTAATTCTCATCATCCGTAAACGCGACCACTTTTGCGCAAACCAATCAATAAACGCCGATTGCGATTTTTTAAATCACAAATATGAGGAAGAATATAAATCGGCCAAAACTGATGAAAAAAATGTTTTTTATATTTTTTTTTTTGGATTTGTATTTTAGCAAAAAGTAAGAAATTTGGGTTTTTTTGCAAAATTGTCGCTCTTCTTTTGTTTATAGCGGCGATCAGAAATGACGCAGCGGTGATCAAATACCACCAAAAAAAAGCTCTATTTGAGGGAAAAAAAGGACGCAAATTTCATTTGGGTACAACGTCACACGACCGCGCAATTGTCAGTTAAAGCAATGCAGTGCCGAATCGCAAAAAGGGCTCTGGTCCTAAAGTGTGAAATCCTTCCGGGGCTGAAGTGGTTAAAGACTGCTGCGTATTATACTCCACATCCATGCTGACACAATCCTCCTCCTCCTCCCCCTCCTCTCGTGTGTTTGGCGGCTCTGCAGGAATGCTCTCTGCATAAAGAGGGCCTTGAGAGGAAAGGAAGTCCTCCTCTTCTTCCCTCTGTTCTGCCTCAACTACCCTGTCCATGATTCCACAAAGCGTGTGCTCCAGAAGGAATATTAGTGGGACAGTGTCACTGATGCATGCATTGTCGCTGCTCACCATTCTTGTGGCCTCCTCAAATGGTGACAGGACAGTGCATGCATCCTTGATCATTAGCCACTGATGTGGCGAAAAAAAGCCAAGCTCCCCTGAGCCTGTCTTGGTGCCATGCTCACAGAGGTACTCATTGATGGCCATCTGCTGTGCGTGCAGCCTCTGCAGCATTGCCAATGTTGAGTTCCACCTGGTGGGCATGTCACAAATGAGGTGGTTGTTGGGCAGGTTTAATTCCCGCTGGATGTCAGCCAGCCGGGCACTGGCATTGCATGAATGCTGGAAATGGCCACAGACTTTTCTGGCCTGCCTCAGGATATCTGGTAAGCCTGAGTACCTGGTCAAGAAACGCTGCACCACCAAATTCAAGATGTGTGCCAAGCATGGAACATGTGTCAATTGTCCCAGTCGGAGGGCGGAGAGAAGGTTGGTGCCATTGTCACATACAACCATTCCTGGCTCAAGCTGCTGTGGCATCAACCACCTCTGAGTGTGCCCCCGCAGAGCTGAAAGAATCTCTTCCCCAGTGTGGCTCCTGTCCCCAAGACAGACTATCTCAAGCACCGCATGGCATCTTTTAGCCTGCTTGCATAGCCCCTTGAACGCTTAGGGAGCACTGCAGGTTCAGATGACAATTCTGCAGAAGAGGCCACAGAGGTAGAAGAAGAGGAGGGAGTGGGGGAGGCGGATGTGGAAAAATCACCACCAGCATTTTGGAGGCATGGTGGTGGAACTATTTCCAAAACTGAACCCTGTCCTGCATCCTTCCCAGCTGACAGCAGAGTTACCCAGTGCACCGTGAAGGAAAGGTAACATCCCTGACCGTGCATGCTGGACCATGAGTATGCGGTAATATGAACCCTGCTGCTGACCTCCCTGTCCAACGAGGCCAAAACATTGCCTTCCAAATGACGGTAGAGAGCTGGAATGGCCTTACGTAAAAAGAAATATCTTTTGGGAACCCGCCACTGTGGGAGAGCACATTCCACAAATTCATGAAAGGGGCAGAGTCTACTAGCTGAAAAGGCAGCAGTTGGAGTGCTAGCAATTTGGCCAAGCTAGCATTAAGATGCTGAGCATGTGGATGGCTGGGACAGTATTTCTTTTTACGGTTCAGCAACTGGGGTAGGGAGTAGGGATATTTGCCTGTGGAATTCCCCTGGTGGTGTACTGCTAGCAGATTGGCTGCAAGTACTAGTTGTGGCACGCATTGCTACACCTTCATTCCTCTTAGTGCAAGTTTCGGAGAGGACTGCAGGTATAGTAGGGGTTGAGATGCCAGGTGAGGAGCAAGGAGGAGTCCGCCTTGTTTTCTGGTGTAGGTTCTTCAGGTACTCTTGCCAACGGACTGCATGGCTGGTCGTCATATGCCTTGTCAAGACAGTAGTGCTCAAGTGGCTGGAGTCCTGGCCGCACTTGAACCGTTTCAGACATAGATTGCAAATGCCAACGTTGCGATCTACTGCACATGTGATGAAAAATGCCCACACCAAAGAAGTTTTGGAAGCCGGCAAGGAGGCAGCTGTGGAGTTCTGTGGGCTGATGCAATTGCATGGCTGCCCTTAAGCTGGCCCCTGGAGGACATCCTGGCTTGTTGGAGTTGGGCCTCCTCCTCCTCACTTTCCTCCTGTCTTCTCTCAGGCACCCAAGTACAGTCCGTGTCCTCATCATTCCCTCCCTCCTCATCACTGGAGCAAACTTGGCAGTGAACATGACTGCTAGTTCTTGTCCTTTTGCGGCACCCCCTGTCTCTAGGCTCACGCTACTCCCTTCCTCAACCTGGGAACCAACATCGGAGCCTTCAAACTGCTGCGCATCCTCCATGAGCATGTAACCGACACTGCAGTCAAACAACTCAGGTGACTCCTCCGTGCATGATGGTGGGGCTACAGAAGGAGTAACTGTGGACAAGGATCCAGTGGAATAGGCCGCTTTGCCAGATGTGTTGGAAGGCAAACTTGTACGAGCCTGGGTGACAGAGAATGAGGAGGATGAGGACGGCTTTGTTATCCACTCCAACTCTTCTGCATGTTGTGGCTCAATAGCACGTCCAACAGCAGAAAAAAAGGACAAGCGTGACCCGCCTGCAGAGGATGAACCACGTCCGCCACCTTTCACTGAAGACACAGAAGCTGCTTGCCTAAAATGCATTAATATATATAGTGTACACTCAATACAATGTGTGTATATCTGTATAAACTAGACTGTATATATTTGAAGACAACACGCCAAGTAGTGTGCTATATACCGTACACCCCCAAATGCACCGATATATAGTGCACACTCAATACACTGTGTGTATATATATATATATATATATATATATATATATATTAACAATAGAAAGTGGTGCTGGAACGCACCAGATACCCCATTTATGGATTGTTACGGACACTTCTGGTATTAAGTAATATCTTGTTTTATTAAGTACAATTTCTTTAACCACTTCAGCCCCGGAAGAATTTCCCACTTTAGGACCAGAGCACTTTTTGCGATTCGGCGCTGCGTCGCTTTAACTGACAATTGCGCGGTCGTGCAGCGTTGTACCCAAACAAAATTTGCGTCCTTTTTTTCCCACAAACAGAGCTTTCTTTTGATGGTATTTGATCGCCTCTGCGTCATTTCTGATCGCCGCTATAAACAAAAGAAGAGCGACCATTTTGCAAAAAAAAACAAATTTCTTACTTTTTGCTAAAATTCAAATCCAAAAAAAAATATAAAAAAACATTTTTTTTCACCGTTTTTGGCCCATTTATATAATTCCTCATATTTGCGATAAAAAAATTTGCAATCAGCGTTTATTGATTGGTTTGCGCAAAAGTGGCCGCGTTTACGGATGGTGAGAATTCATTTCTGGGGTTTTTATTTTTTTTTTATTTTTTACTAGTAATGGCGGCGATCTGCGATTTTTAGCGGTAATGCGATATTGGGGCAGACACTTTTTTGGGACCAATGACATTTATTCAGCGATCAGAAATTTAAATGTCCACTGATTACTGTATAAATGTCATTGGCAGTGAAGGGGTTAACCTGCAGGGGGAGAGCTAGGGGTTAATCGTGTTCCCTGGGTGTGTTCTTACTGTGGGGGGGTTGGGCTACCATGGGCATGAGAGATCTAACTGATCCCAGTGACAGGGATCAGTAGATCTCTCATGCCCCACTGACAGAGCGGGGAACTGCCGTGTTTACATCGGCGGTTCCCCGTTCTTTCCCTGTGGCCGCTCATCGCGGCTCGCCGGCGGACATCGGGTCCGCCCGAGCCGCGGGCACACTCCCCAGGAGTGCGGCGCGCGCGCCCCCTGGTGGCCAAACGCAGATCGCCGCTTATTTACGGTGATTCGCGCAGGGCTCCCCGACTGCCGCCGTGAAAAGACGGCGCGCGGTGGGGAACCAGTTAAAAGAGATAATCAAGATACAGTATAAAACATACAGAAAATGTACAGCCACAAAAGTCTGTGGTATATGCTCTACAGTGTATAATAAACCATGAGCAGTATCTTTATGCAAAAGAATGCCATGTTGAACTTCCAGTGAACAGTATGAGAGAGTGAGAGTGATAACACCAAATTCAACGCACCTGCTCCCCATTCACACCTGAGACCTTGTAACACTAACCAGTCACGTGACACCGGGGAGGGAAAATGGCTAATTGGCCCTAATTTGGACATTTTCACTTAGGGGTGTACTCACTTTTGCTGCCAGTGGTTTAGGCTGTATGTTAAGTTATTTTGAGGGGACAGCAAATTTACACAGTTATACAAGCTGTACACTCACTACTTTACATTGTAGCAAAGTGTCATTTCTTCAGTGTTGTCACATGAAAAGACAGAATAAAATATTTACAAAAATGTGAGGGGTGTACTCACTTTTGTGAGATACTGTATATATATATACCAGGCTGTATATATTTTAATACACCACGTCAAGTGGACTATATACCTTATGTACAGATATATAGTGCACACTCAATATGCTGAGTGTATATATATATATATATATATATATATACCAGGCTGTATATATTTTAATACACCACGTCAAGTGGACTATATACCTTAGGTACAGATATATAGTGCACACTCAATACGCTGTGTGTATATCCATATATACCAGGCTGTATATATTTTAATACACCACGTCAAGTGGACTATATACCTTAGGTACAGATATATAGTGCACACTCAATGCGCTGTGTGTATATCTATGTATACCAGGCTGTATATATTTTTATACACCACGTCAAGTGGGCTATATAACTAATGTTAGAAAAACGTCTGTTTTCAGGCGACTGTCTGTGCGTGCGCCTGTGCGTGCCAATGGCGCCAAACGGCCTATTTAGGCAGACAACACCCTGCAGCAGATGCTGTCCATTCTACAGCGTTCCTGTGATCCCTGTGATTACTCTGAGAGACTTTCCTGCACCTGTGACCCCGGCTTTACTTGGACTTTGCTACTTTCTTCCTGCCCTGACCCCGACCTGTCTACGACTACTCTTTTGCCCGATCCTTCTGTACCTTTGCTGCCCGCATGTTGCCGACCCTGCTTGCATCCGACCACCCACCTGCCTGTTCCTTCTGTACCGCATAGCCAGCCTGTTGCCAACCCAGACCACACCACCATTCTTCTGCCTAGCACGAGCCCCAGTGGACCTTCACACACCACCAAGTGACCCAGTCCAACCCTTGTGCCCCCTTGTGTTCTTGAACTCCCTATCTGCACTACCAGGGGTTCTCGAACCAGGGCCGCAAGAGAGGTGACCCCCTGCATAAATCAGACTCATCCACCAGGTACATGACACCTTATGTACAGATATATAGTGCACACTCAATACGCTGTGTGTGTATATATATATATATATATATACACACATATACATATATACTAGACTGTCTTTAGCCAATCAAAGCTCTCATAGCAGGCCGCCTGCTGATTGGCCAAAGCATGCAGGTCATGTGCATGATTTGGCCAATCAGCGGGCAGCATTCCACTGCCATTTGAAAACATTATGGGGCACGCAAAGTTGCCGCGAACGCCCCATAATGTTTGGGTTTTCCCGAACAAGCGAACAGCAAATGTTCTGGTCGAACGTGAGCCCATCTCTAGTCAGGACAGACTGGATCCTAACTTAAATTCTAGGAAGAGATTGTCACAGCCCTTCTGTTTCCAGATGATGCTTCAGTCCAACTTCCCAATCCAAATGCAGTGAGCCGGCTGCATGAACGGCATTTTCCACATGGCATTCCTGGTATCCCCACCAACCGAACCCCCAAAAAAGATGTTGTGTCTGCAGACAGCGCCAATACAGGCATGACACCCGTTATTATTGTCCCTCCTGTCCTAACCAGCCTGGTCTTTGCATCGGTGACTGTTTCCAGCACTACCACACACTAGTTGAGTATTAGCGTAGGGTACAGCACTACACAGTAGGCTTGTGCAATTCGTTTCGTACGAATTTTGTTTTTACCGAATTTTGCAAAATTCGGCAATTCGGATGAATTCCGAATTTTCAATATCCGAATTTTCATTTTTCCGAATCGCGGTAATTCGGAAATTCGCGGTAATTCTGAAATTCGGAAATTTGCGGTAATTAGGCAATTTCGTTAATTCTGAAATTCGCGGTAATTCGGCAATTGCGGTAATTCGGAAATTCGCGGTAATTCGGCAATTGCGGTAATTCGGAAATTCGGCAATTGGAACAGACGAAAATCCGAAATTCGGATATAATTCAAGTAATTGTCGGTTTGAAAGTTCCTTTAAGGTTATGGATTGTAAATTATCAATAATCAATCAATAATAAAGTTTATAAGAATCAAAAAAGGTTAAAAGCCTAAAGGCTTAAAGCCTAAAAGCAGACAAGGTTAACGGCTTAAAGGCTTAATGGCGTTAACGGCTTAATGGCGCTTAAAGGCTTAATGGCGTTAACGGCTTAATGGCGCTTAAAGTCTTAATTGCTTTAACGGATTAATGGCGTTTAAAGGCTTAAAGTCTTAATGGCGCTTAAAGGCTTAATGGCGCTAAGCCTTTTTACTTTTAAGCCTATAACTTTTAAGCCTTAAGTAGGCTTAACGGCTTAAAACGTTTTAAGCCATTTTTGTTTTAAGCATGCTTTGCTTAACGTGTTCGGATGACACATCACGACATGGGATG
>BLSH010368403.1:1584625-1598211 GCA_018402905.1 Glandirana rugosa | reverse complement strand
TAGATGATGACGTAATCCCTCTGTAAGGACAACAACGAGACTCCCTCTTTAATAGTAAGATTTTGGTAGATGATGACGTAATCCCTGTCCAAGGAGGACAACCACGAGACTCCCTCTCTAATAGTAAGATTTTGTAATCTCTCCCTCAGAGCACCAATAGGAACCTGTCCTTAATGCAGTAGTAGATGGTTTTAGAATGATAATCTCTCCCTCAGAGCACCAACAGGAACCTGTCCCTAATGCAGCAGTAGATGGTTTTAGAACGATAATCTCTCCCTCAGAGCAACAACAGGAACCTCTTCCTAATGCAGTAATAGATGGTTTTAGAACGATAAACTCTCCCTCAGAGCATCAATAGGAACTTCTCACTAATGCAGTAGTAGATGGTTTTAGAATGATAATCTCTCCCTCAGAGCACCAACAGGAGGAACCTGTCCCTAATGCAGTAGTAGATGGTTTTAGAATGATAATTTCTCCCTCAGAGCAACAACAGGAATGTCTCCCTAATGCAGTAGTAGATGGTTTTAGAATGATAATCTCTCCCTCAGAGCACCAACAGTTACGTCTCCCTAATACACTATAAGATGGTTCTGAACGCTAATGTCTCCCTCACAGCACAGACAGGAACATGTCCCTAATGCACTATAAGATGGTTCTGAACGCTAATGTCTTCCTCACAGGACCGCAATGAAGGTCTCCCTAATGCAGTCTGAGATGGTTGTGAACGCTAATCTTTCCCTCACAGCCCCGACATGAAGCTCTCCCTACTCTAGTCTGAGACGATCTGACACGCGGCGCTATTTGACTTCAGCCACATATAGAGGCTGGGTCACATGATGCACTGGCCAATCACAGCCATGCCATTAGTAGGCATGGCTGTGATGGCTTCTAAGGGCAAACTAGTGAAAAGCTTGTTGATTGGCTGCCCAGCAGCTATAGAAAAGGCGCCAAAAATACCCGAATACCAAACCCGATCCTGGATTTTTTTTTTAATGTCTGGGATCGGATTCGGGGCACGGGCACCCCAAAGTCTGGTACGGACCCGAACTTTACAGTCCGAGTTCGCTCAACTCTACCCATGGGACTTTGAATGAGGTGGAAACGGGGGCCAGAAAAACATGTATAAATATGTATAAAAACATCATTTGAGTTCATCAGCAAATACATGAACATTTGAGCCAAGCCTAATGTAAGAGACATACAATCCAAAATATGTCAAAACGTTGATACACTGTTAAAAATTGTATAATGTAGCTTTGTGTACTATAGGTACACTCCCTGCTACCTCTATTCAACCAAATACAATGCTGTTTGAACTTTGAAAATTGGTCGCCTGTGGGCTTGTTTTTAGAACATATCCTTACAACCTAATAATTCAGATGATTGCAGTATTAAAACCTTCTAATAATGATCATTATGTCTTGAGAGACTTTGCAGTCAGCAGCGGATTTTAATCACTGGAATCAAGAATTGATCTTGTAGAGTCCTGCAATTTAGTTGTCTAAAGAAACCTTTATACAATTAATCACATGTATAGACTTAAATGAGTTTGGTGATTAATCACTCATTCGGGAGATAGATGGGCATTTTCCTCTTTGCTTTGCACCACCTCCTTGATATTAACTTACAACAGGCACCATGCATACTTTTTTTTTTAAAGCATGTTTTATTGGGGTTTTCAGTCAATACAAAAATATCCTCGAAAGGATCAAGTTGTAAAATATAAAGTACATTACATAGGTTTTGGGTTTAAACATAGACAAAATTGAACATTTTTAGAAAGCGCTAAGGCACAACCGATGATGAAAGACAAAGGTCGCTTATATCGACTAGGTTAACACTTAATATACCACGTTTTGTCTTACATTGTTTTGTTTTGTTTTGTTTTGTTGCACTGTGTCCATTGCTATCAGCTTATAGTGGGGGCGGTACTATTGAAGGAGGGGTTTTCAAGGGAGGGCCTGTCCTATAAATAGGAAAATCTCAAAGTACTATCTATAAAGAGGAAAATAGTTTAGCCTCTTATGGAAAGTCAAGGGGGGGGAAGCACTAGGGCAGTTGCTGTCTAATAGATTACTGGGGATTATCCCGAATTTTGAGCTTGCCTAATGAGTTGGTCAGGTCTGCCTTTAGGTACCACTCCGTGAGTTTAAATGAGTCCATGAAATTGTTTATCTCAGTTGGACTGAAAGAATATTCTATGAATTTTTTCCATCTCGAGAAGAAGCTTTTGGTCCTTTGATATTTCATGTTGATGGTGTCTTGTTTTTCGAGATACAGAAGGGAGAGGAGTGCTTGTTTCACTTGGTTCAGAGTAGGTGGTGTTGGATAAACCCATGATTGCATGATGGTTCTTCTCGCCGCCTGGAGACATAAGTGTATCCAGTTGGGGATAGTATTTGTGGCTGGTTTTACTTGTGGCTTTGAGGGGTTTCAGCTGAATAGACAGAGGAGGGGGTCTTTTGATATAGTAAATCCGCTGACTTTCTCAATGTATATCAAAATTTTGTCCCAATAGTGAGAAATGCAGGAGCACTGCCAAAGTCTGTGATAGAGTGTAGGCCTGTGGGTGGAGCACCAAGGACAGATACCCTGGCGCGGGACATCCTGGGTGAAAATCATGGGAAGGTATGCCCTGTGGGCTAGTTTGAACTGTGTTTCTCTCCAGGTTTCTGCTTTAATCAAGGAGCAAATTTTCTTGTAGCCCAAGAGGATCTGCTCCGGTGCTAGATCAGAGTTTAGAACTGCACTCCAGGGGTGAAATTGGTGCGCAGATCGTTTAGATATTTGGAGTAGGGTCAGCTGGCCATAGATGTTGGAAATAGAATATTTGCCACTCTGAAGTAGAGAGTCCAGGAAGGAGGGGACACAAGGGGAGTGATGCGTTCCTTTGCATGACTGCAGGTAAGACTTAATTTGTAAGTAGTGGAAATGATGCGCTGATGGTAGGGAGTATTCTTCTTTGAGGTCTGAAAACGTCTTGATTGAGTTGAGGTCCTGGTTGAATAGTTGGGACACTTTTGTCAGACCCTTTGCGGCCCAGATTTTGAATGCTGGAGATTGTGTTGACGGGGGGAACATGGGATTCCCAAGGATCGGGAGAAAAGGCGAGATCGCGGAGGGAAGTCTCTGAAGTTTCCTTGTTTCTCTCCATGCTAGTATAGTGTTCCTTAGAACCAGATTGTTCCTTATTTGTGTCGGTAAAGAAGGCAATTTGGCATGTAAGATGGCCGGTAGGTTGTAAGGGGAGGCTATTTCTTCCTCCAAGGCAGTATTTGAGTAGTTAGATTTGCCTGCTATCCAGTCAAGTCCATTTCTCATTAGGCAAGCCAGATTATATGCTCTCAGATTGGGCAGGCCTGTCCCTCCCTCACTCTTCGGGAGGTATAGTTTTTGTAGGGCAATTCTAGGTCTTTTTCCATTCCAGATGAATGAAGAAAAAGCTGTTTGTAATTTCTGTATATCTTTATGTTTTAGGAGAAGAGGTAACGTTTGGAGGGGGTATAACAGTTTAGCGAATGGGATCATTTTGATCAAATGGCATCTCCCGAAAAGCGAGAGGGGGAGGGACCGCCAAGCCTGCATATCTCTGATAATTTTTGTTATTAGTGGTGGATAGTTCAAGGAGTAAAGGGAGGACGGTTCCCTGCCTATAAGGATGCCCAGGTACTTAATATGTCCCTTTGCCAACAGAAAGGGGGAAGAGGACCTCCAAGACTCCATCCTACGCTGATTGAGAGGGAGCACCTCACTCTTATCAAAATTTATTTTCATACCTGAGCAAGTCTTAAATGTTTGGAGAGTGTGGGTTAAGAAGGCAAAGTCTTTTGGTGGATCTGCGGAGAACAAGACGATATCGTCAGCAAAAAGTGCTGCTCGACAGATCTTGTCACTTATGGGAATCCCGCTGATCCCATCGGGGGAATTGAGTATGCGTGAGAGGGGTTCAATCGCTAAATTAAAGAGTAGTGGTGAGAGGGGACATCCCTGGCGAGTCCCTTTGGCCAAGGGGAACTCCGGGGACGTGAAACTTGGAGTGACCAGTCTGGCTGTTGGTTTAGCGTACACTTCCTGAATGAAAGTAAGAAAGGGGCCTGAGAGTCCAAAGGATTTTAGTACTTCGAATAGCCAATCAAAACTAATATTGTCAAAGGCCTTTTCGGCATCCAGTGCTATTATAGCTGCGTCTCTGTCGGTGTGTTTCTTAGCCTGTTCGAGAATAAGAAGCACTTTTCGAATGTTTAGGGCGGCAGATCTTCCCTGAATGAAACCCGATTGTGCCGAGTGAATAATGGAGGGGAGTATTGTGGCTAGACGCGATGCTACGATTTTCGATAGGATTTTCGCATCCACATTGACTAAGGAGATCGGCCTGTATGAGCCTGGTGAAAGGGGATCTTTATTGTTTTTAAGGAGGAGTTTAATGTACGCTTGGTGTCCCGTGGGGAGGTATGGTCCTCCAGCCCATATTGATGTGTAGACGTGGTGTAACGTCTCCGGAATAAACTCAGAAGTCATTTTATAGAATTCTGGGGTTAATCCATCAGGCCCTGGGGATTTGCAGTTTGCCATTGACTTGATGGTGTTTAGAACTTCAGGAATAGTGATGGGAGTATTTAGGCTTTCAAATTGAGACATAGTGATTTTAGGGACATTCGCCGTTGTTAATATATTCGTTGCAATGTTGGTGTCTATATGATCTTTCGCATAGAGGTCTCTGTAAAAGGTGGTAAGAATTTTTTCGATGAGTGAGGGGTCAGATACAGTATTCCCCAGCGAGTCTCTTAGGGAGGAGATATGGGTTGGAGTGAAGCCTCCTGAGGCCATCCGTGCCAGCTGTTTTCCGGCTTTGTTGCCATGTTTGTGAAAAAGCAATTTGTTGTGAAACTGGTGGATATCTTCTTGATTGGCTGACCATTGGTCAAACGCCTGTTTAGCATTTTGCCAGGCACGGATGTTTTCAGGAGTGCGTGACTGATTTAATTGCCTATGAGCTTCTTTAAGGGTGTTACTGGCCTTCTGCATATTAGTCAGGGTTCGTTTTTTAAATTTGTTTGCGAAGGAGATAATATGCCCCCTAAGGAAGGCCTTACCGGCCTCCCAGTAGAGGTTGGGTGAGTGATAGCTCTCAATGTTGTTTGCTTGGTATTCAGACCAGGCTTGCTGAAGGGAGTTTTTCAGTTCTTCGTTTTGGGTTAAGTACGAGGGGAATCTCCATGGTGCTCCTGGTGCTTTGTAGGTGAGATTAGATATTTTGATTGTCACAGGGGCATGGTCAGAGATTGCCATGTCCTCAATTGTCGCGGAGGTTATTTTGGGGAGAAAAGCAGGGGAGGCGAAAAAATAATCAATACGGGAAAATGATTTATGAGGATGAGAGTAAAAGGTGTACTCCCTGTCTGTTGGGTGAAGCATTCGCCAGACGTCGGTCAAGTTGAGTGTTTCAACCGCCTCCGCCAGCAACGTCGATTGGGTATGTGATTTAATGGGGCGAGGAAGGTGATGTGAAGAGCGATCGTCCAGTGGGTGCATAGTCGAATTGAAGTCGCCTCCAATAATATGGAGAGGTTCTGTGATCTGTAGGGCCCAAGTAGTCAGGTTTTGATAAAAAGTTTTTGAGGGGGAGTTATCTGCGTAAATATTTGATATGGCGAGGTCTCTTCCAGCTATAGTCAAGCTGAGAGTGATTCTACGGCCTACAGTGTCTATGACCGTGTTGCGTATTGAGTAGGGGAGTTTCTTGCTGAGAAGGATAGCCACTCCGGCCTTCTTCTTTTGTGCCGGGGAGCCTACCACTTCGCCTACCCACAGCTTACGGAGTCTTGTAAGGTCCTCTTCCCCTAAGTGGGTTTCCTGCAGCAAGGCAACATCTGCCCTTAGCCTTTTCAGGTGTCTAAGGATTTGCATACGCTTTTGTGGCGAGCGCAGACCCTTGACATTCCATGAAACTATATTTAGGTTACTTCCAAGCTTGGGTGGATCCATGCTGTATTATAAAGGGGAATAAAATCGTGGGACGGCTCAGAACGTTGCAGCTGAAGTTTGTTTCCTCCCAGGCTGGGGAGTGGACACAGTACAAAACATAGATTTCCCATAAAAATTCGGTGCATCTTGAAACTTTGAAAACATTGAAACCATCGGAAGAGTGTACCCTTGAAAACGGAGCTTAAGGTCTTCTCTTTTTTCCGCATAGGGGGGTGTGTGAACAATCTTTCGGTTTCCGCCCCTGTTCATTGCGTAAAGTAATTATAGTTGAGGGCTAAATCCCAGTGGATTGGGGACCAATATGGGGACAGGAGTCTGGGATCAAAAAAGGGGGGGGGGGGATTTGGGAAGGTTGGGAATAAAAATTGTAAGGTGGGGAAAGATGCCTTACGCAAAGAGGAATAGGATGGGGGTGTAGGAAGGGGGGTAATTGACCAAATAGCAAGAGGATCGCCTCAAAAGTTAGAGGGACCCAGATGGGGGGTTTGCGGGACTTTTTGGGTTTCCGGAGAAAAGAGAAGAGGCCGGGTGAAATCGACCCCCCTCCCGGGTCGTGAGGACGCGAGAAGAGGGTCCTTAAGCCCAGCATTAGCCCCTTGGGGGCGTGCTGTATAATACAATAACAAGAGGAATAGACAACATGAAATAACTTTTGAACAAACTACCATAGCTTCATAGCCTACCACAAACTGTACTTCAGCTGGAGGGCTTGCATAGAATTGAAGGCCCCCTATTGGTGGCCTTGGAGTGGCACTTACAGTTTGCTGATCGTTCCACCATGGTCTGGGAATTAAGAAGAGTGGTCAAGTGGACAAAGTGGGTTGTTTAGTAGGGTAAAGGTGCCGGAGGTATCATGTTGCTGACTTGCATTGTGGGTTTGGAAATTTTCTGGTTTATGATTGCGTCGGAGGAGGCTCCAATGGACCAAAGCGGACTCTCTTGTAAGGAGGTTTGGATGGGCTTCCAGATTTGTTGGTCAAGAGGGACGACCTCCTGGGTGAATCCTGGGTAGTTGCCTCCGCTTGTGGAGTCTGGTCCATGTCCGGTTGCAAGGTGTCGTTGATGTAGGCCTCTGCTTCCAGCGGGGTGTTGAATGAAAGTTTTTCTCCTTGCGGTGTCTGGAAGTAAAGTATAGCTGGGTAGGCCAGGCTGAACCTGATGTTCAGGTCATGGAGAGTAGAGCATACGTTGGAGAAGGCTTTTCTTTTTTGCATTACCTCTATGGAGTAATCTGCAAAAATTAATAGATTGTGTCCTTCAAATGTCAGCGAGCGGGATTTTCTGAATGTTTGTAGAATCGCCTGCTTGTCTGCATAATTCAAGTACTTTACTATAACTGCTCTTGGCTTGGAGCGTGTGTCTGAGGGTTGACCCAGCCTGTGCGCTCTCTCCACCGTGCATGGAGCCCGGATCCTTAGTAGTTCAGGTATGGCCACTGCGCATATTTTGGAGAGTGTATGCGGAGAGTATGTTTCTGGAAGGCCTATGATACGGAGGTTGTTCCTCCTGGCCCTATTCTCCAAATCAATCACTTTGTCTTGAAGCTCTTTTTGAGCTGTTGTGTGTTTTGCGACCGATGCGATAAGTGCAGCTGTATCATCTTCAACATTGGACAGTCTATCCTCTGTATGTTCCAATCTAGCTGCCTGCGCTTGCATCTCCCTATGCAGATGTTCTAGTCCCTTTTGCTCCGCAGATTCCACTGCTTCTGAGATGATAGGTCTCATTAGCACCACTACTGCCTGTGCAATGTCCGACGGGGATGAGGGTTCCATTGCTAGGGTGCCTGGCTGCTGCAGGGGTGACAGGGCAGCTAGGTTTTCATTGTGCTGAGGCTGGGTGGGTGCAGGGGCTGCCAGTTTGGCCGCGTAGGTTGTTACCTGTGGCTGAGTCTGGTGCTGTGGCTGTATAACGGCGGCCATATTGGCTGCAGCACGCGGCTTCTCTCCCCCTGGAGATGTCTGGGCTGTGAGTGTTCGGTGGCCGGAACGCTCCACAAACCGGTCCATACAGGTCCCTGGAGCTGGGGGAAGGTCAGGCTTGGGTGATCCACCGGGAATCGCCGCTTTTAAATGCCGGGAATCGGACAGGGGAGCGGAGCTGGTGTCTCCTACCTCCTCTCCATACGGCGCCGGAACCGGAAGTACCATGCATACTTGGCTGGGCATAGACATAAGGTGGTGCTTGTCAGTCAAAAGTGCTAAAAAATTAACGTGCATATAAACTAAAGAACAATATATATATATATATATATATATATAGATATATATAGATATATTATTGATGTTTACCAATCCTTAGCTGTGGTAACTGCATTTATTAACTTTTTAAGCTTTTTCTTTTATTTTTTCTTTATTTTCCCCTGGTGATCCTACACAATAAGATCATTGAAGAGCACTTGCAGCATACAACTCTCTTTATTTAAAATTTAAAAAGCTGAAAAAGTTAAAACATTTAAAAGCTGTCTGGCTGGACAGCTTTTAAATTTTGAAAGTAGTATGCTGTGAGTGCCTTTGAGGTATCTTCTTTTGGATTCGATTGAAGACAAGGACTGAAGCAAGTGAACACTAAGACCCATGTTGCATTCTGCAGAGTGACAACAAACTGAGATCACCCTGGGAAGCCTCCCTGAGCACTAGTCTGTGGGGATGATTTACTAAAGCTGAAGAATGCAAAATCAGCTTCCAGGTTTTATTGTCAAAGCTTAATTGAACAAGCTGAGGTTAGAAGCTGATTGGCTACCATGCACAGCTGCACCAGATTTTGCACTCTCCAGTTTTAGTAAATCAACCCCTGTGTCTCTCTTATAAAAAAAAAAAAAACATCCGTCGCGTAGGGCGACCAACAGAAAGTAGGAATTTCTCTCAGAAAATTGCAACTGACGCAATATTTAATATAAAAATCCAAAGTTTATTTTATATGACCCAACCTCATCAACAGGTCGGTCTAGTTAATAACATGAAAAAAACATCCATGGTATGAGACGCATGGAATTAAGTAGACAGAACCCATTATAGTGCTAGCTCAACCAAAATCTTTTGTATCAGCCTCCCCGCCGGCAAAAGACGAAAAAAAAAGTCAACCCCGCCCCCCTGCAGGTGGCGCCGGTACATTGACTTTTTTTTCTTTTTTTTTTTTTCGGCTCCTTGGCTGTCACATGACAGCCAAGTAGTGAGCCTATTGGTTGGCCACTAAAAGCTATGAGTGTGTGCTGAACAGGCACACACTCATAGCTTGATTGGCTGCCCTGAGCCTCGGCTCAGGGTGATTGGATGCGGGGCCGGGGGCGGGTCACTGTGGCAGCGGAGGTGACTTCCGCTCCCACAGAGACCATGACCGCCCGGGGACCGACGAGGGGGGACAGCCGCTCTCTGTGTGCCGAACTCTGCAGACCCAGCGCGCTCTCCGCATGCCGAACCTCTGCAACACTCCTGCTTGCTGGATGGGGTAAGTGCGGGGGACGACGACTCTGCAATGTACCCCACCTGGGTCACTGCCTGCAAACTACCCCTCCTGTGTCACTGGCTGCAAACTGCCCCTCCTGTGTCACTGGCTGCAAACTGCCCCTCCTGTGTCACTGCCTGCAAACTGCCCCTCCTGTGTCACTGGCTGCAAACTGCCCCACCTGTGTCACTGGCTGCATAACTGCCTCACCTGTGTCACTGGCTGCATAACTGCCCCCACCTGTGTCACTGGCTGCATAACTGCCCCCACCTGTGTCACTGTATACTGTGCCCTGTGATGCAGAGCTTTATATTGTGCTCTGTGATGCTGGAGCAGTATACTGTATCCTGTGATGCTGAGCTGTATACTGTGTCCTGTGATGCTGAGCTGTATACTGTGTCCTGTGATGCTGAACTGTATACTGTGTCCTGTGATGCTGAGCTGTATACTGTGTTCTGTGATGCTGAACTGTATACTGTGTCCTGTGATGCTGAGCTGTATACTGTGTTCTGTGATGCTGAGCTGTATACTGTGTCCTGTGATGCTGAGCTGTATACTATGTCCTGTGATGCTGAGCTGTATACTATGTCCTGTGATGCTGAGCTGTATACTGTGTCCTGTGATGCTGTGGCTGTATACTGTGTCCTGTGATGCTGAGCTGTATACTGTGTCCTGTGATGCTGAGCTGTATACTGTGTCCTGTGATGCTGAGCTGTATACTCCTGACACAATATGTGGAATACAGGGGACGGAGTGGGTGGATTCTATAAGGGGAGGGGCTTATTAGAAATAGGAGGGGTCAAAAGGAAGGGCGGGGCCTTGTGCCCCCCATCCAAAAACTTCACCAGCCGCCACTGTTTTGTATGTGTATATAAATCAGGTTTGTGTGCTTCCTACGGGTCACAGGCTCACTTTGCCCACATTTGAGATTCACATACAGTCTCTCACAAAAGTCAGTACACCCCTCCCATTTTTGTAAATATTTTATTCTATCTTTTCATGTGACAACACTGAAGAAATGACACTTTGCTACAATGTAAAGTAGTGAATGTACAGCTTGTATAACAGTGTTAATTTGCTGTCCCCTCAAAATAACGCAATACACAGCCATTAACCGTCCAAACCCAAATTGGGTCCAATTAGCCATTTTTCCTCTCCGGTGTCATGTGACTCCTTAGTGTTAAAAGGTCTCAGGTGTGAATGGGGAGCAGGTGTGTTAAATTTGGTGTTAACGCTCTCACTTTCTCATACTGGTCACTGGAAATTCAACATGGCTATGTACAGAAGGTCGGCACTCCAAAACTCCAATGCAGTACATTTATTGATAAGTGCAGAGATGATACAAGAACAGCTCTACATAAAGATGGCCTAGGCTATAAGAAGATTGCCAAGACCATGAAACTGAGCTGCAGCACAGTGACCAAGACCATACAGCAGTTTAACAGGACAGGTTCCACTCAGAACAGGCCTCGCCATGGTCGGCCAAAGAAGTTGAGTGCACATGCTCAGCGTCATATAAAGAGGTTGTCTTTTGGAAATAGACGTATGAGTGCTGTCAGCATTGCTGCAGGGGTTAAAGGGGTGGGGGGGTCTGCCTGTCAGTGCTCAGACCATACGCCACACACTGCATCAAATTGGTCTGCATGGCTGTCGTCCCAGAAGGAAGCCTCTTCTAAAGATGATGCACAAGAAAACCTGCAAACAGTTTGCTGAAGACAAGCAGACTAAGGACATGGATTACTGGAACCATGTCCTGTGGTCTGATAAGACCAAGATAAACGTATTTGGTTCAGATGGTATCAAGTGTGTGTGGTGACAACCTAGTGAGGAGTACAAAGACAAGTGTGTCTTGCCTAAAGTCAAGCATGGTGGTGGGAGTGTCATGGTCTGGGGCTGCATGAGTGCTACCGGCACTGAGGAGCTACAGTTCATTGAAGAAACCATGAATTCCAACATGTACTGTGACATACTGAAGCAGAGCATGATCCCCTCCCTTCGGCGACCGGGCCGCAGGGCAGTATTCCAACATGGTAACGACTCCAAACACACCTCCAAGACGACCACTGCCTTACTAAAGAAGCTGAGGGTAAAGGTGATGGACTGACCAAGCATGTCTCCAGATCTAAACCCCATTGAGCATGTGTGGGGCATCCTCAAATGGAAGATGGAGGAGCGCAAGGTCTCTAACATTCACCAGCTCGGTAATGTCATCATGGAGGAGTGGAAGAGGACTCCAGTGGCAACCTGTGAAGCTCTGGTGAACTTCATGCCCAAGAGGGTTAAGGCGGTGCTGGAAAATAATGGTGGCCACACAAACTATTGACACTTTGGGCTCTATTGGACATTTTCATTTAGGGTTGTACTCACTTTTGTTGCCAGTGGTTTAGACATTATTGGCTGTGTATTGAGTTATTTTGAGGGGACAGCAAATTTACACTGTTATACAAGCTGTACACTCACTACTTTACATTGTAGCAAAGTGTCGTTTCTACATTGTTGTCACATGAAAAGATATAATCAAATATTTATAAAAATGTGAGGGGTGTGCTCACTTTCGTGAGATACTGTAAGTAGCATCTATAACTTAACAATTAAATAGATGTCAAAAGCTGGGGAAAGGTTCCAGTATCTCAACGTGTTTCGCAGATGTGCTTCTTCAGGAAAATGCAAATTATGGTCTGGGTGGTCAATATTAACTGTCCGTATTAGTATGATTCCCTCCTTGCAAAAGGTTACTGTTAGGGTCACAAAAGAAAATATATACCCACAACTCAAATCAAGCTGTTATTCCAAAAAGGTCAAACGAAAAAACACATGCCCTAAGCAGAGGAGCTGTGCTTAGGACATGTGTTTTTTGTCATGTGACCTTTTTGAACCACCCCAGACTATATTGTGAGTGTTTGTACAATCTACGTACTAAGTTTCTTCTTGCTTTTTTTTTCTTTATTTTCCAGAACACCCTTTCTCCTGAAGAAGCACATCTGTGAAACGCATTGAAATACTGGAATTCTTCCACAGCTTTTAACTTCTATTTCCTTTTGATGTGATAGATACTACTAGTGTTGAGCGAACCCGGACTGTAACGTTCGGGTCCGTACGGAACTTTTGGGTGTCCGGGACCCGAACACGGACATTTCAAAAAACGTTCGGGTTCGGGTTCTAGGTTCTGGTAGTTGATCACGCATGTTGAATAGCTGCAGGGCAGCCAATTAACAAACGTTTCACTGGTTTGCCCTTAGAAGCCATCACAGCCAAGCCTACTAATATCATGGCTGTGATTGGCCAGTGCATTATGTGACCCAGCCTCTTTATAAGCTGGAGTCACAGTGCTGCATGTCACATGCTCTTGGGTTAGGGTAGGGAGAGGAAGCTGACGGCGTGAGGGAGAGATTACAGACATTTTAACATTTGATCCTGCATCCTGAGATTACTACTGCTGTGCTATTGCTCTGAGGGACAGATAGCAGAAATTTGAGATTTCACATACCGCTGCTTTGAGTTGCAGATTGCAGATCAAACTCTGCATAAAACAACGATCGCTACGATCGTGCACAACGATCAGATTGTTGGAGTAATTTGAGATTTCAAATACTGCTGCTTTAAGTTGCAGATTGCAGATCAAACTCTGCATAAAACAACGATCGCTACGATCTTACACAACAATCAGATTGTTGGAGTAATTTGAGATTTCACATACTGCTGCTTTGAGTTGCAGATCAAACTCTGCCTAACACGACGTACACAACGATCAGATTGTTGGAGTAATTTGAGATTTCAGATACTGCTGCTTTGAGTGACACATTGCAGATCAAACCCTGCCTAACACAACGATCGTTACGATCGTACACAACGATCAGATTGTGGGATCGTACACAACGATCAGATTGTGGGAGTAATTTGAGATCTGCCTGCACTAGGTAGAGGCTTCTGCTTAGAGGGACAGATTCTTGTTCAAAAACGACTGCCTACTCCTATAGGGCCAGCTGTTGCTGTAAGTGACACATTATTGTTCAAAAATCATCTCCTAGTTCTAAAGGGAGAGTTTCCAGCTGTTGCTTAGAGGGACAGATTCTTGTTCAAAAACCATTGCCTACTCCTATAGGGCCAGGTTCCAGCTGTTGCTGTAAGTGACAGATTATTTATTGTTCACAAATCAT
>BLSH010368403.1:1551043-1581348 GCA_018402905.1 Glandirana rugosa | reverse complement strand
ATGATCCGGTACTGGTACCGTCACATCCACCTTCACCACCACCAGCTCCTCCTCTTCCTCCATCGGTTGTACCATAAAAAAAAAACAAACAAATATTAACCCCATCGGGGGTTTTATAACTCCGGATAAGTTTTTTTGTTCATATACTTACCGACACACTCAGACCAGATTTACAAATAAGACGTGTTCCATGTCTGTTCAGAACACCCTAGGTACGGACTAAGTAAAATTATTTCCAATCGAACAGGTGCAACCGACACCTGTTTGCCGAGGCGAACAGACACTATTGCGGGGGACGGCACGATTTGTGTGCAAGGCTGTTATGTGACTGGGGGCTACCCCAATTATAAACAAACAAAAAAAAAATACCATGTTGGCTACCTCCTTCTCCTCCTCGACCACCACCACTTCCACCTACACTGCCATGGTCATGGCCTAGTAAACCTCTAGGCTCCTATTCCACATCCACCCCCCTTCCCATTTTTTTATTTGATTTTAATTTACTTTCCCTATCCCCATTTTTTTGTAGGGCACTTGCCCTACACTTACCCCCATTTTACTTCCTTTTGCAGCCCTCTAGCACTTGCCAGGACATTGTTACAGCCATTTTTGTGCCTAAAAGTTCGGGTCCCCATTGACTTCAATGGGGTCCGGTGTCCGGGATAACGTTCGGGCAACGTTCGGAGGCGAACCCGGACTTTTTCCCAAAGTTCGTCCGGACCCTCCGAACGTCCAGGTGTTCGCTCAACTCTAGATACTACATATGTGAATCTCAAATGTGGGCAAATTGAGCCTGTGATCTGTATGAAGCACACAAATGTGATGTATAAACGCATACAAAAGGCTGTAGTTGAGCTAGCACTATAAGGGGTTCTGTCTACCTTATTATATGTGTTTTCATATCTTGGGTGTTTTTAGCACTTAATTTGCTTTTTTTATGTTTTTAACATGAACAACCTGTTGTTAAGGTTGGGACATATAGTATGAACTTCAAATTAAATATTGTGCCATTGGGGCATGGTCTGGAGCTGCATGGAGTGAGACGTGATATGTGAGAGCTCCACTCGTCTGAAATCCTTTATATACTGTACATCCTGGGGGCTAAATCCTTGCTACTTACCCACAAAACTTTACCCATCGGTATCGGGATCACACCAGAATATGTCTCCACCAAAAAGGGTGTCCGAGGCTATCACCAAGCTCAATAAATTCAGGCACGGCGAGCGAGACCAGCCAGAGGAAGATGGCGTATCCCCCTCCTCTGACACAGAAGAACCAGTGTCTGCTGAGACTGCCAGGGTACTGGACACTATCTCTATCTGGCAATCTACCCTCATGACCCAGATCAAGGAGGTCAAGATGGACATCTCCTTGATTTGCCAAGACGCCCACCTGCTCCGTGAGCGAGTCACTGAGGCGGAACGCCGCATTGGCCACGTGGAGGAAGAACTGCCACGATTGCAGGTAACCACTGAAAGGCTGCAAGCAAGACCACATGGAGAATAGGTGCGGTGGGTGGGGACGGGACTGTGGTGGACGTGCTGGCTGTTGGGCGTGTGATGACTCGTGCAGGCGCAGCACTCCGCCGGGTTCCCGTCCGTCCTCCTCGCAGCCGAGACTACGAGTGCAGTGCACCTGCTGCCAGCGCCAGGCCACTGCCAAGCCGACTCTCTCATGCTCGTCTGTCCCCTCCTGCCTGTCCGACTCTGAGGAGTAAGTGGGTCCGACTCAGTGACTGTCAGTAGCCAGACAGTGTCAGTGCCACAGTGCCAGCTAGAACACCAGTGACTGGGTCCCACTCCCACCCACCACTCCAGTCATCTCCTCATCAGCCTGGAGCCACGGCCAGCCTAGAGCCGACCACAAGCCTGCCTGCCCTGAAGTGAAGGCCTGAAGCCAAGCCTTGAAGCCAGGCTGCCAGATACTGTACTGACTGTTATAGATAGTGTTTTACCAATATATATACCCCTACCTATATACTGGCTATATACTGTGTACTTGCTATATACTGTTTTACTGGCTGAATATACCCCTACCTGTGTACTGGCTATATACTGTGTACTGGCTATATACTGTGTTACTGGCTGAATATACCCCACCTGTGATAATGAGCTGTATACTGTGTACTGGCTGCAATATACGCCACCTGTGATGCTGAGCTGTATACTGTGTCCTATGATGCCAAGCTGTATAATCTTGACACAATATGTGGAATACAGGGGATGGAGTGGCGGATTCTATAAGGGGTGTGGCTTATGAGAAGCAGGAGGAGTCAAAAAGTTAGGGCTGGGCCCGGCCCCCCCATCCTAAAAATTCACCAGCCGCCACTGCCTTAAAGTAACACCTAGAGAGCAAGTAATTGCTAGACTCGCCAGACTTCACAGTTTGTTGCACAATTGCAGCAATTCCACATAGCACGACTCAAGATCAACTTTCTTTGCAAACATTCTGCAAGTCTGCTGCAAATTCTGGTTCAGTTATGTTGTGCAATAATCATCCCACCACGGGGGTCACTACGGCTAAATTCTAATGCTGTAGATTTGCAGAGCTCTTGCTGTAGGCTGACCACTGCAACTTTGCTCTTGCTAGAGACTTGTCTCTTGCTAGAGACACACAAATTTGTTACAAATTGGAAAAATGTCAACTAGAACTTGTGCTAAGTGCTCTGCAAGTGTATAACTTGCTGGTGAAAATGTGCAGCAAGTTAACAGACTTATAATTCAACACTGCCACAAATTTGTCACAAGTTATCCTAACTATCTGGGCATAACCCTACTAAGCCAGAATAAGCTATATCCAAGGACCAATCAGAGTTTATCTGGTAGCAGCACTTGTTTGCTGGAGAATTTCTAGACTTTCAGACCTAAAGCCTAGACTCTCCCGAGTTCCTATATGAACTAGCCTGTCGTCTTATTGGTAGCCATCTGAAGTCACTTCAAACATTATCTCCCAGTCATAGAGATATTATTTACGCTCTTGGTACTGCAGTACATATGTAGCCTCACTTTGTACAGTAGGTACTAGCGTTAATTGCATTGTACTGTTATTGCCTTGCCTCTTTGTGTGTTAACTTTAAATCTTTGGACTGCTGTATTGCCCTATCACTCTAGCACAATCAGAGTGTGCCCTTCTTGTGTAACTGCTAGCAGTTGTGTAACTGACAAGAGTATTTGGGTGGTGTCAGCCAGAGTGAGGTTCTGCCTAGGGTAAGGGAAAGAGCAGAGGACCCAATTCTACCTGCGGCGCCTGCCAGGGTAGAGCTACACACATTTCTATTTTAATCCTTATAAATAATACACATCTTGTCATAGGGTGACAAAGCACATGTCTATGGAGAAACAGCTTTGTCAGCCTAGAGCAGGAACTGTCAGGATAACCAGGAGGGGAGGTGTTATGTAGTCCACAGGGAGAGCTGGGGAAAATGCTTACTGATAATAATCAACTCATGCAGAGTGTACAGGAAGTTGCCAACTCACTTATATAGAAACATGCTTTCAATGGTTTATTTAACAGACCAAAAGGAAGCAAATAATAATTAATTGTTAGGGTTTACATATGACCTTCTGTACTAAAAAATAATCATACATTCCCTAATTAGATAAAAAACAGTGCCAGATGACAGTGAAACTATGCTGTCAGGTAGGGAAGACAACCATGAGTAATGCCTACAATTCTTTAGTCATCATAAAATGGAAAAATAACATAACGTGCTAAATTAATTGCCCAGTGAAAAATTGGCTAAAATCCAATTTAGAGATTGATTTTTTAGGCAGGTATCATCCACATAAGATGATTTGTTGAACTACCTTTCTTATCCTTGTATGAACTTATTGAACCAATGGTACAAGCAACCATTCTTTCACTATTTCAACTAAATCTAGCAAATATCAATAGTTCTTAACTATTTTGTTTCCTTGAGGACAATTTTTCCATTTAGAAGATCATTTATCCCAGGATAATTTTGATTAATTTCCACTCAACAGAGACATAATTTGTGCAATTTCTGGTCAAATATTTAAATTGAAGCACAAAATCTGCTTCACAGTAGCAGAACCTGTTTTTTCGTCTGACTTTTATTATAAGGCCTCATACACATGGGCGTTTTTTGACGCTGGCGTTTTTGGGCGTTTTTTGCAGCTCTCCATGTTATTCAATGGCCCTCTAAAAACGCTGGCGTTTTTGAGCAGTAGAGGGCGTCGGCGTTAGTGAGCTGTTTCTAGAACGTGGGACCAGTGCGTTCTGAGACTGTAGCGCTTTGGCATTTTTTGACGCTAATCGGCAAAACGCTCACTAACGCCGTACCGGCGTTAACCGGCGTTTTTTTACGTCAGCGTTTTTAGGTTGAAAAATAGCAGAGGACTGATTTTTTTTTAAAAAAAGCCTATTGACGCCGACGCTCACTAACGCTTACTAACGCTCACTAACGCCGATGCAAAACTCTGAAAAAAACACAGATTTTTCCAAAATGTCGGACCCGACGTTTTGCTTATTTTTTCTCAGATGCCCGTGTGTATGAGGCCTTAGGCTCCATGCACACTGAAGCTGATAAATGATCGTTTATGGTCGTTTGAGCATTTTTTTTAACAGCCCATAAACACTCCTTGATGTTATTCTATGTGTCCATGCACACATAGACGTTTATTGTTGCTTAACAGCAGTGGTGTTTATTCACTGTTTTCTGAACGCCCTGAATTGGCATTCAGGAGTAAGGATGGGCTCAGGTGTGTTCGCAAGTGCACGTGCCCGAGCCCGCCGGGAAGTGAACCCTGCACTGCGCTAATAAGAGGCAATGAGACATTCTCCAATTGCTGCAGCCGCGCATCGGGAAAATGTCTCACTGCCTGTGATTGGCGCAGTGCAGGGTTCACTTCCTGGCGGGCTCGGGCACATGCACTTGCAAACACACTCAAGCCCATCCTTATTCAGGAGTCGTTCTTCTAACCACAAAAAATGATGGACGTCCATAAACGCTCATAAATGCAGCTAAACAGCCGTTTATCAACATTCAGCACTTTTTGTAGTCAATGGAAGCTAATGAAGTTAAAAAAAAAAAAGCTCAAAAATGCTGACACCGATAAACACGCAAAAACGTGCATAAACGCTGCTTACAAAATGCTGGTAAAAGCATGTTTTCTAAGCAGCATCTCCTGCCACATAATCCGACACCCAGAGAGTGTCCAGTGTGCATGGAGCCTTAAAATGTTCACATTGAGCAATCATTTATCGCAGCTGATCAGTTAAATGATTTGATCATACAGTCAACAAAAAAATGATAAGTGTATGGTCAGCATTAACATAAAAAAATTGTGCAGTGCCACAATATAAAATAGATTAACTACAATAGTCCTCCTGTATACACACTTCTGTGACAGTACAGTGATAACAATTATGCTGTAAAAGTGTTATGATATATGTTGCACCAAAGAATAAAGTCCATTTTATGTAACCATAAAGCCCATGTTGTATACAGAAAATTTCAGTGTTCTGACTGAGGAAATGTGAAAATGAAAGCTTTAGAATAGCACACTTGTACATCACCATTGCTGTTTGTACTCAATCGCTAATAATGTGATTTGAATAAGCTTGCATTGTAGCTCAGTTCAGCTTAAGCTGGCCATACACTGTTGGAATCTTGCTTAGTGGGAGACCCTGTCAATTAAAAATAAAGGATCTGAGTGGAGATTTTTCTGCCGAACAGCAGCGGTATACACACAGATGCAGTTGTTGTTTGGGTATTCTAACAGCGGCTGTCAGTGGCTGCCAGCATAAAATAGCCCAGCGGGGGAAATTGGTCTATCTGTTGGATGACTTCTGCAGACTGAACAAAAAAATATAATAGCTTATAGCCAGTTTTAGACCAGGCATGCCAAACTGGTGTTTTTATGGGCTACATTCAGCCCGCTTGCTCCTTTTTTGTGGCCCTCAGGGGTTTAAACCTAAAACAGAATGCACCCCAGCTGTTGTATAGTTTATAAATTATACTTCCTTACCTGAATACCGAAAATAAAGTATATGTAAACCCTTACATTGTAAAACAACCTATTCAGTTTAAAATATAAATGAAAGACAAAAAATTTGTATATAGATATAAAAAGAATTATATATATATATATATATATATATATATATATATATATATATATATACATATACAGTGGGGATCGAAAGTTTGGGCACCCCAGGCAAACATTTGCATTAATATGCATCTTTATGTTTAAGCCAAGGAAAGATGGAAAAATCTCCAAAATGCATCAAATTACAGATTAGACATTCTTATAATATGTCAACAAAAGTTCGATTTTATTTCCATCATTGACACTTTCAAAATTACAGAAAACAAAAAAATGGCGTCTTCAAAAGTTTGGGCACCCTGCAGAATTTATAGCATACACTGCACCTTTTGCAAGGCTGAGACCTGCCAGTGTCATGGATTGTTCTCAATCATCGTTTGGGAAGACCAGGTGATGTCAATCTTAAAGGTTTTAAATGCCCAGACTCATCTGACCTTGCCCCAACAATCAGCACCATGGGATCTTCTAATCAGTTGTCTAGAAACCTGAAACTGAAAATAGTTGACGCTCACAAAGCTGGAGAAGGCTATAAGATAGCAAAGCATTTTCAGATGTCAATATCCTCTGTTCGGAATGTAATTAAGAAATGGCAGTCATCAGGAACAGTGGAAGTTAAAGCAAGATCTGGAAGACCAAGAAAAATATCAGACAGTACAGCTCGCAGGATTGTGAGAAAAACAATTCAAAATCCACGTTTGACTGCACGATCCCTCCAGAAAGATCTGGCAGACACTGGAGTTGTGGTACACTATTCCACTATAAAGAGATACTTGTACAAATATGGTCTTCATGGAAGAGTCATCAGAAGAAAACCTCTTTTACGTCCTCACCACAAAAATCAGCGTTTGAACTTTGCAAATGAACATATAGACAAGCCTGATGCATTTTGGAAACAAGTTCTGTGGACCGATGAGGTTAAAATTGAACTTTTGGCAGGAATGAGCAAAGGTACGTTTGGAGAAGAAGGGGCACAGAATTTAATGAAAAGAACCTCTGTCCAACTGTTAAGCATGGGGTGGATCAATCATGCTTTGGGGTTGTATTGTAGCCAGTGGCACATGGAACATCTCACGAGTAGAAGGAAAAATGGATTCAATAAAATTTCAGCAACTTTTTGATGGTAACTTGATGCCATCTGTGAAAAAGCTGAAGTTAAAGAGAGGATGGCTTCTACAAATGGATAATGATCCTAAGCACACCTCGAAATCCACAGGGGATTACATCAAGAGGCGTAAACTGAAGGTTTTGCCATGGCCTTCACAATCTCCTGACCTCAACATAATTGAAAATCTATGGATAGACCTTAAAAGAGCAGTGCGTGACAGACAGCCCAGAAATCTCAAAGAACTGGAAGACTTTTGTAAGGAAGAATGGGCAGATACCTCAAACAAGAATTGAAAGACTCTTGGCTGGCTACAAAAAGCGTTTACAAGCTGTGATACTTGCCAAAGGAGGCAGTACAAGATATTAACTCTGCAGGGTGCCCAAACTTTTGCAGGTGCCATTTTTTTGTTTTCTGTTATTTTGAAAGTGTAAATGATGGAAATAAAATCTAACTTTTGTTGACATATTATAAGAATGTCTAATCTGTAATTTGATGCAGATTTTTTAGATTTTTCCATCATTCCTTTGGCTTCTTTATGCACATTAATACAATTTTTTACCTGGGGTGCCCAAACTTTCGACCCCCACTGTATATATATATATATATATAGTGATCACATAATCTTTGTTTTCAGCTGCATAAAGGCCTTGGAGAGGTGGCAGTGGAGAAGAATCAGTACACTGATCTTCCCAGTGAATGGCTGGGGGGGGGGGGTCAGCACAACTCCTGGCCATTGGCGGACAGGCAGGCTGCACTCCCAGCACAACCAGAAAACTGACCACACTGGGAACGATGCGCTTCTATGCCTAACGTGGTCAGTTTGAAATAGGAAAGCAGGAGGACTGGCAGGAACACCAGGGATTTCACACAATGAAAGCAATACAAAGAGAACAAGATGCTTTTTAACAAGTACATGGTACAAGCGACACATATCAGGAATATGAAATGTTGGTGTATCATATAGCAGTTTTAATGCTAAGCTTTGAAGTGCCACAACTATTTTCTTTTTTTTTTTAAGGTAGAATTAAAGAAGAATTCTAGCCTAAACTGAACGAGTATTAAAAATGTCCTGCCCCAACACCTATGCTGACTAACCTGTGTAAAAAAGAATGTACATACTTACCTATTTTCTGCCTTCTTCAGTCTGGTCACATGTCAGCCAGTGGTGGCTGCAGGGGAGATGAGGGAGCTTTTGACAACAACTTCAGTCTCTGGGAGTGGTGAAATCCCTCCTCTCCTCTGCAGCCACTGGCTGAAACAGGGTGGCTGGATCACATGACCCGACCAGAGCAGGATGGAAATTGGTAAGTATACAGTATATAGGCATTGTGGGGGTGGGGCATTTCCAAGACTAGTTAGGTTTAGGCTGGAATTCTACTTTTAAGTGGTTGTAAACCCTTACATATACCCAGTGAAGTGACTATCCTCAGGTGAAACAAATCCTTCTACATATGTTGTGCCTGTTTGGCTCCATGCACATTAGCATTTTTTTATAAGCTCAAAAAATGCTAGAAAAAAAAACGCTGGATGAAAAACACTGATAATAGCTTTTATGTACTGGCTTGTAGTAGCATTTAGCTTTTAGAATATTTTAAGAGTGTTTAGGAGCATTAGCATTTTATTAGCGGTTTTACAGTGCATGAGGGAAAAAATGCTTGAAAAAATGCTTTTTGCATAAAATAGTGTGCATGGACACATAGGATAACACTATTAGCTTCTAGGAGCAGAAATACTGCTCATAACAGCTTCTAGGAGCTTAAAAAATGCTAGTGTGCATGAAGCCTTAATCTGCAGTCTTTTTTCTGTACATCTGTTCAAAGTGCAGAATTTATAAAGCTTGTCTGAGTTGTCAGAAAAAAGGGGACAGAGAGCTAAAGTTACATTCTGCAGAGCTCAGTGCAGAGAGGTCTGAGTGCTGATTTGAGAGTAGAGACACACCCCTTCACACAGCACACAAGAACAGAGCTGAGGCTGTTAATTAGCTGGAGGTCCCTTCCCTGTCACCATTTTTCTCTTGGTGTCAGGAAAACCTTTTGGAAGTGTTTAATGCTGAGAGCAGAGGAATGAGGCAGCAGACAAAAATGACTCTTAGCACTCTTAATTGAAATAAGTCGACACTATAGAGGGATGTGATTTGTTAATATTTCATGCAATAGAACAAGCAATCTCTCCAGTGCACACAAGGGACAATCGCCAGTCCAGATGGATGCACAGTCTATAGAACCTCAGGGAAAATACTTCAGTGGTGCAGCCCTCCTCAGACAAGGGTATCCAACCAAAAAGTTGCAAAAGAACACACAGGATGCGCAAACACCTAGTGCATTAACCAAGGTCTGTTGGAGAAACCAAATAGCCAAATTAATACCCACAACCAACAGAAGTGATATGCAAGGCGGTTTCTGATGGTCAACCTCTGATCAACATCCCTCAGAGCTCAAAAACTCGTTTGAGCCCTGAGAAAGGGGATGCATCCCCGGAACGCATTAGCCTGCCGACCCCGCCAATTGTGTGGTCATCCCTCGCCACGTTGGTTGACCATCAGAGAGTGTCTTCTGTTGATTGTGAGTATTATTTGGCTATTTGGTTTATTCCAATGAACCTTGGGTAATGCACTAGGCGAGTAGGCGTTTGTGTGTTTTTTGTTAATATTTCATGTCTGAGGCTTACAACCGTTTCAGGTAGGTTTGGCCCTCAATAGACATAATGTGCCCCCCTTGAAAGCGTAGTCCCCTCAGGTTGGTCCAGTGTTTCATCTGCCTACTTTAGAAAGGGGAAGTCCCATTCATTTTTGAAATACCTGTTTGCAAGACTCTTTTTCTTTTGACATGCATTGTTTGTTTCAAGCATGTCAAATGATTTCTCTACTGCCCAAAATGGTTCCTAAATTTTTCTACACAATGAATAGAGTACAATGGAGACATTAAAGGAAGGTTCCAATCTGATGCATTTCTTTCTTATATGATGGCAGTCACTCAATAATCTCCATTAAAGCTCTATGTGGTGTAAAACTGCATAAAAAAAGTGAACAGACCTCCTTGTATGTGTAACTCCGGTCTGATCAATGCTAATTATCCTTCATTAGCATGACATGCCGTACTGTAGGTAACAAAAACATAAGTCTTTAAAAGTCTAATCTCATCAATTATAGCCGTGGACTGGCATCACAAGGGTTATTTTTTTCCTCCCTATCTTTATCGGTCATTTCACATATATGTGTGTCCCATGGTTTGTGTCACTGTGTGACAGGACACTGATAATTAACTTCCTGACTCGTTTTAACTCTACCACAAGCAGATTAGATGTTAAAGTACCTAATGTACTCATTAAGGGTACAGGAAAATTCACAAGGAAGGCAATCCAGTGGCACACAAAGGGACATAGACAGGTTAACACAATGTACAATATTACATAAAGAAGGCAAAAAAGATATTTATATACCAAAGAAGACTCAAGGACGGTGACACATGCAGTGACGCAGACTGAGCAAGCAATGTATGCAAAGGCACAAAGTGGCAGAGAATGAACCAGCGCTATACAAAAGGACATACAGTATTATAATGATAAAAGGCAGTAAGTACATGCTGTTCCCTATGACAACGATAAGTGACCATAGATAACGAGATTCACCAAAAAGTCTTATACAGAGTAAAGGAATGAAATGCTACAAAAACAACTTGTATGGGGAGTATAGGTTCCTACATGCAGGCTTATTATATACACAGTAAAGAACAGTACAAAAAGTGCATTCATCCAAAAAAAATGATCATAAATAATATTTTAATGAGCTCCCTAAAATCTGACCAGTTGCTATTGGTTACATCACCTCCAGCATCATCACTGCTCTTTGCAATGCCTTACAAAGTCTGATATATTGTAAAGAATAATGAGAGATACAGAAGTGGTGAATCATAGCGCGTATAAGAAAAACAGGGTCATGCAAATCATATGGGGTCAAAGTGCAGCACACGAAGGACCCCCAATCTTATTTTATGAGCAGGTTACAGATGCAAGATGCAGACACAGATTAATATCTCATATATTCAACTTGACTTTACAATGCAGACGCAGAAGTGTTGCCTGACAAATACAAGGATAAGCAAAAACCGGTGCTTACAATCGTGGAAAGCATGGGAATACAAAGATCATTTAAAGACTGGCTAATATAGCAATAGAAGTATTTAATGATGTGCAGTAACCCAAGGCAACCAATCCTTGAGCAGCTTGCATTGATCTTAATGAACTTAATTGCTGCAAGCTCATGAGTCTAATTGCTCTTTGTACTCGGTTTTTAAGAGGATCCAAAATATTTAAGTGAAGGCAAGTGCATTCATACGGTGCAAGAATTTTATATATTACTTCCACATACCTGTGCAAGGTCTCTCCTATATCAGATGTGGCTCACTAATTAGGAAACAAAAGAGTTGTGTGCCTCTTGCAAGTAGGCAGAGGTGTTCTTTGCAGCCCCTGATGACTTGCTTGGGTCAGTTTCACCTGTACAGGTGCTTTTCCCAGGTGCCTCTACTGGCTCTCCTTCTCCTTTACAATTTTACGCTCCTTTCTGTGCTTTTAACCTGTTCGCTCTGTTTCAGTCTCCCTGTGTCTCTATCTCCCCATATCAAGGATTTGTCTGACAGTGGCACACAGGTTGCAAACCAATCAGGGGCTGAGAAGGTGGAGAGAGGGGGAGTGAGTGGGAGTGAGGGAGAGAAAGCTATAAATACATAGGAGAGAGAGAGGGATGGACACAAGGAAAGAGTGAACATTTAAAAAAAGGAAATTGAGAAAAAGGGGAAGAAAGAATGAAGAGAGATGCATTAACTCTTTTCCTAGCGGTGCAGTATATTGTATGCATCTCTGCACTGATGCCATCAGTGGATACATGGAATATTTCCAATCATTCATTATTGAGGCAGGGGAAATGTTATTTCCCCAAAGGGATCGGGGGCATTGGAAAAAAATCCCTTGCCTTTAACCCTTTCCACTGCAAGCAGTTAATATAAAAAGAGGTTCCCTGTTAAGTGGCAGATAGTGAGTTAATGGGAGTCATGGAGTGACCTCCCCCACTTCACTGCGTCATTCCTCACACTCATTCTCCCCCTCTCTACCTCATTCATTTTTCCGCATGCATCCATCCTGCCCCATTCATGTCCCTCTCCTCTGCTAACCCCTACTCACTGCTGACACACATACCAATGCACCCATAGCTTGTACTTATGCAGCAGCCATCTAGGGGGGATACAGACATATCATCCTATAGAATTAATTACATATCTATTACATGGTCCAGCAAACACGTGCTGCATAAAATGCTGCAAGCCTCTGCTTTTCCAAAAATAGCCTATAAGCGTGTACATGTGCGTCCAGAAAAGTCATACAAAGTATTTTAGATTAGCAGCCCACATGACGCACAACACAGTAGTTAAAAAATATTTATTTATATATTCCAAACCGTATACAGACTTACAAGAGAACAATGGATTTTTTTTTTGTTCAAAATCGACAGCGAGGGTAGCAATGAATAACATTAAGCAACTAGGAAAATGGTAAATCCAGGAAGTCAAATTTCCCTAGGTGACGGAAAGAACAACATCGTGTTTGAAGAAAGGGTTGGTGGCAGAGGGCTTGCGAGTGTCTGCGGTAGCAGGCTGGGGATTCCTCTTCCAAGATCCTGTATAAAACAAAAGACAGGCAATCAGGCACAGGAAGAATAGAAACAGTGAGACGCTGTACTGTACACAGCAGTATCCGAGCCCCTTTCACCTCTTGTCAGACTAGAAATGATGCCATGACATGCATTCTTAGGCATTTGCATATTGACAGCCTTTGTTAGCGTTTTTGAATAATGTGATGAAAAGGAATAATAGAGATGGTTTTATTAGGGAAAAAAAGCTGGAAAAGACTTATGGATGTGTGATTAAAAAGAATTTGTCACCACACATATCCAGGACTACGCTGAATGCAGTTTTTTTTATTAGAAACCAGGAATATTAATAAACTGAACTTGCGCACACCAAAAATGAATCACATTCAATACTGATGTTTCAGGGACACCAGAATTTTCCAAGTGATCCTAAACAGAATGATGAGTTATGACTGGCATACAAATCAGGTATGTCTCTGTGGTCATTATGCCACAGTTGAGAGTTTTATCACAACTGTAAGCCATGATAGACTGCCGTGTGCCTGAATGGTGGCAATAGTTAGATCTCTCTAAGGGTGAGTGATGTCAAAGCTTTGAGGGATTAATTGTATAATCATCATTATTCCAACAGACAAGAGGGAGCTTTTACTGCATCGGATAATAATATATACCTTACTTAGGCAGATCGTTATCTTCCGATGTATAAAAATCCAGTGTAGGACATTGCTAAGGATGTGCATATATGTAAGGATTGAAGGGGATAATGGATAGATAACCAGTGATACTAACAATTTCCTGCCATGCAATACCCTATGACACTAGATATTTCTGGCACCCCAAAGTTTACAACACATTACATTACTGGAATAACCAACTGTGCACTGTGAGGACCTTCTACAACACATTTCATCTTTGTAATCTTTTATTCCTGACAAAGGGTTCAATGCTGTAAAATGTGTTTTCAAAGCTTTGCCCAATATTTCTCCACTACTTTACATCTAAAATATTTTGCCTCTTGCACATCACTGTGAACAGATAAATCCACTCTGGGTACCTTAACTACTTCAACAGCTAAGGGGACAACAATGGGCAGGTTGATTGTCCTGTTATCAACAAACCTCATTGTGGGTGAAGAAAGATTCATCTATATGGATGCCACCCATGTATTTAGGTGGATGCCCTGTATTGATGACATTTTTCATTATTTGGAAAAATACATAGCACCAATCTGAGAACTGCATCTGAATATTAAATGGTATATTTCACTCTACTGTATTCAGAGGCAAAATTGATTCTGACTGGAATTCAGAGGATTAGCAGGCTGAGTTTTATGCATATGTAGTAAGAAGGTAGAAGCCTGAGAGTTTTTCTTCAGGCTGACCTTAAGTATTAGTATGAAAGCCTCTTTATGTCTATCTTCAAATAATATACCAGATGGTATAAAACAGTGGTCTCCAAACTGCAACCCTTCGCTTGCTTTTATCCGTCCCCTGGGGTATTATTCCTTCCACTAATATGAGGCACTATTCCTCCCTGATACCAATGATGACAAATAAATTCTCCCACTGATGCCAAAGATGGGGTACTCTTCCTCCCACTGAAACCAATAATGTAATTTTATTTACTCTCACTCACCACCAAGGCTATGGCATTGTATACTTCCACCAATGCCAGGGCATTTTCTACTCCCACTGGCCACAGTCCAACCCCCCTAAAGTTTGAAGGGCAGTAAACTGGCACTTTGTTTTGGAAGTTTGTAGACCCCTGGTATAAAAGATGTTACAGAATGTAATGTCTACTTCTAGAAATGCAATTGCTCCTATTATGTATTGCTAAACACAATGATATTACAGTATCAAATTCTCATTTCAAAAGCATTACAATGAAATTAAACATTTTGAATGTAATGTTGCGTAATGATTGTGACTACATCTCTCTCTCAATAAAGGTCTGCTCAGATACTCTCTGTGATTAACTGATCTTGTTTCTGCACTCCTTTAGCAGGTATACTAATTGTATTGATTGATATATGAGCAGCCATTAGGGCAGTGTTTCTCAACCAGGGTTCAGTGGAACCCTAGGGTTCCTCCTGAGGTTGCTAGGGGTTCCTTGAGCTTTGAGCAATGGTAGAGTGATCTCCTACCTTCACTGATCATCAATGCAAGGCAGTAATTTTCCACTACTTCTAAACTAAAGTTAGAGTGGACACTAAGTTTACTGCATTACTTATTTATACCTTTAAACCTTATTTATTTTTAAATATTTAAATATTTAAACCTTTCTTTGATGTATTATTCACACTGTTGTATCATGAGCTGTAGGAATAATCCCTTTTTAGCATGGGTTCCCTGAGAACCTGAAAATTATTTCAAGGGTTCCTCAGGGGTAAAAACCTTGAGAAAGAATAGAGAGTCCTCAAACCTGTTCATGCAATATGATTGTCAAACTGAGGAATAGCAAACATGCACTTACATGAATATCATGTCAAATTTCAGGTAAATTGCAGGTAAATGGTATAATAATGACTCAAAATATGTGCTCTCTAATGATATGCTTTTCCCTTTAAAGTTCTTATAAAAATAATAAGGAACAGTGATGCTGTAAACATGTTTGCAATCCATTGGTATACACAAATGACATACATACAATATATGGGAACTGTTTGACCTGATATTTCTATACTGCAGTTAAGCAATACAGCTTGGACACCCACCTGTCCCCAGCCTGGGATTTTGACAGTAGTGGAGCAGCAGAAGATTAATGAATTTACCTCCCCTTCTGTCAGCATGTTACTTGTCAGCAAATGTACATTGCAATTTATATTAGACCTGTAACTGCAGTAACTGCAATAATTGGTATCTTCCTCTGTCTACCTGGAGACAGATCAGAATTAAAAGAAACCTGTAAGCTCAGAAACATGGGCACCAGCATACAATAGGAAGCACTGGGTCTCTCATCTTTATCTTTGCTTCACTATTTTGTACATCATTGAACTGGAACAAGCATGTGCATACCACCACTATTTTTAGTGGTGGGAAGCTGGAGAGGATTTTCAGAATGTCACAAAACTAGCATAATCCAGTATAATTAAATGTCAGCTTTTTTAAAAAGTCTCATAAATGCATCCAATAGCTTTATAAAGCAGGTGTCAATGTAAAGGAAGAAAAAAAGAGTCAAGATGGCTTTGAATTGTAACCTATTTGTCCTTCCAAAACATCAAACCATGATTGGGCACCAGGGTGCACAAGTTGATAAAAAGATATTTTAACTTTGAAGGCAGTTAGACAAACCTTTATTTCCAAGTAAAGAGTGAATAGACCTGCCATGTTTGAAATCCATGGTGAACTGACCTAAATCACAGCCAGATGATATCTACAAATATCTCCTGATTCAGCATGTTTCTATTTTTATAAACTTTATAATAATATGAAGGAAACCAAGACATCAGACATGTGATAAAAGCGTCAGAGCTTTGGCTGTCAGTACAGCCCTGCATTTAGGGTCTCTCCAATTCAAAACAACAAAAAACAGTGCAGGGACTAAAGCATTGAAGTCATCACCAAGGACACTATTTTCATGGAGTTTGTAAGTTTTCTTTGTGCCTGCTTAGGTTTCAGCTGAGAATGCTGGTCTTCTGGCACTATCCAAAAAAGTAATGGGTAGTGTGGATGTATGAATGTATGACTTTAAAGTGTAAGCTCCTCTGGAACTCATGCAAATGGTTTATTGTTTTCAGTAAGGTACAAATAATAAACAATGTACCCCGGTTGCATTTAATGAATCTCTGAGATTCAGAGGGTAGCTGGAAGCACTGGAGTTAAAGGAAGTCTAACCTTAATATAGACTTTTCTGTTTCAATCTTTTATTAAATTTGCAAATAACAATAGGACATTAGAGGGTAACAAAATCAAGTACAAAATAGAACTGTCATCATAGTCTGTGTACAAAATGAGATTTTTTGACTTACCGTAAAATCCCTTTTTCTGAGTTTGTCGACAGGCACAGCAACTCTTAGGACTAAGTGGGTTATACTGCCCTCTTCAGGAGTTTACTAGGCAGAACAGGCAGTTCTAACAGCAAAAAGAACTGCAACAGACACAGCCTCTCCCAGGGGGCAGTCCTCACTGGCAGATAACCCCACACCCAGCTCTGCTAGCTCAGTTTGTAACAAGCAGTGCAACATCCAGAGGGGTGGGGTGCTGTGCCTGTTGACGAACTCAGTAAGTCAAAAAAATCCCGTTTTCTCTTTCATTCATCGACAGGCACAGCAACTCTTAGGACTAAGTGGGACGTGCAAAAGCAGTGCCAAAAATGAGGGGTGGGTAACAGAACAACTACAGAGCTACACCCAACCAAACCCTCAGTGAGGAACCACACGTGTCTCACGTGGCCGTCTGCACAACCTTGCAGCCAAACGCAGCATCTGAGGATGCTAAAAACATCAACTTGTAAAACTTTGAAAAGGTGTGCACAGAGGACCAGTAGCCGCTTTGCACACTTGAGATACCGACACCTGATGTTGGAAAGCCCAGGAAGTGCTAAATCGCCCTTGTAGAGTGAGCCGTGACCAGAAAAGGAGGCTCCAGACCCCGAACAGCATAGGCTCGGGTCACCGTCTGTCTAATCCAACATGAGATAGCGGCCGATGAGGCCGCCAAAACCTTGCGTGGACCAGCCACCACGACAAATATATATTTATAAAAATGTTTTTTTTTTTTTTTGGTTGAACTGGATGGACTTGTGCCTTTTTTCAACCTGACTAACTATGTAACTATGTAACAAAGCGAGCATCCGACCTCAGAAGGAGGCTGTGGTCACCAGATACACCCGCAGGGCCCAAACAACCTCCGGGGAGTGCAAAGCAACCTCCTTAGGGTGAGACGGGCGCGGGCATAGTGAAGGAAGGACAATTGTCCTCATTGATGTGGAAAGATGACACCACCTTCGGCAAAAAGGAGGATGACAGGCGCAAGACCGCCTTATCCTTATGTAGGCCCAGATAAGGAGACCTACAAGATAGAGCCGCCAACTCAGACACCCGCCAAGCAGATGTGGTAGCCACCAGGAAAAACAAGTTCTGCAAAAGCAATTGTAGTGAGATTTCCCTGATAATCTCAAAAGACGGCTTCTGAAGCACCGAGAGGACCAAATTGAGGTCCCATAGCGCCAAAGGCGACCGTACCTGGGGGGCGACATGCCGAACCCCCTGCATGAAAGTACGGATCAATGAATGTGTCGCCAAAGTCGCTGAAAAAAGATCGCCAGAGCAGAAACCTGACCCTTGATAGAGAACAACGCCAGTTTCTGGTCGAGCCCCTTCTGTAGGAAGGCCAGAACCCGAGACACCGAGAAGGAACGAGAGGTCCACTCCCTGGCTTTGCACCAGGCGATTAAGCCTTCCGGGTGCGGTGGAAAATCTTACGTGAAGTGGACTTATGTGCCTCCAGCATGGTGGGAATCACAGAGTCTGAGACACCTCGATCCCTCAACTCTTGGGATTCAACAGCCAGGCCGTTAAAGCCAAAGAGGGTAAAGCAGGATGTCAGATGGGCCCCTGGGACAGAGGAGCCTCGCAAGGTGGAAGCCACCAGGGGACGTCCACCACCATTCGTACTACAACGGCGTACCAAGGAAGCCTTGTCCAATCTGGGGCTACCAGCATGGTCGGCATACCCCCCGCTCCTATTCTGCGCAGAAGGCGTGGAAGCAGTTTAAGAAGAGGAAAGGCCTGGATGAGTCGATACCGAGCCCACGGAGCCACAAGAGCATCTGCCCCGTCCTGCCAAGGGAATCCTCGTTCAGCTCACGAAGGTCTGCACCTTCCGATTGAGACGGGACGCTAGCCAGTCAACGTCCGGAGCACCCCATCTCAGACAAATCTGATGAAACACATCGGGGTGCAGGGACCACTCTCCCTGGTCCAGGTGCTGATGACTGAGATAGTCCGCCTGCCAACTTTCTATGCCCGGCATGTGAACGGCAGAGATTGCTGAAACGTGAGTTTCTGTCCACCGCAGAATGGGAACTACCCCCGAGGCCGCAGCCGAGCTTGTCGTCCAGCCCTGGTGTTTCACGTATGCCACGGTCGTGGCATTGTCCAACTTAATCCGGACAGGGCACCCCTGCAGCCTCGATCAAATGGGAGAGGCAGCACCAAAAACGCCCGCAATTCCAGGACATTGATCGGGAGACGAGACTCCTCCGGAGACCGCCGTCCCTGGGCTGAGAGCAGCCCCAGGACTCCACCCCAGCCTGTCAGGCTGGGGTCCGTCGTGATCACCGTCCAGTGAAGGGGGAGGAAAGACTTCCTTAATCGAAGAGCCGGGGACCGTAGCCACCAGAGTAGCGAGGCCCTTACCTGGTGATCCATCCTGATCACCCGATCCCGGTAAGATGGGAACCTGTGCTATCTCAGGAGAATCTCCCGTTGCAGAACCCGGGTGTGGTAGTGAGCGTAAGGGACCGCCTTGAAGGGGGCCACCATGAGGCCTAGGACCCACATGCAAAACCAGAGTGAGGCCCATTTCTGGGACAGCAGGGACCGAACCGCTGACTGAAGCAGCTACCGGTTGGTAGGCGGAAGGAAAATCTTTGTCCGGGCTGCATCCAAGATCAGCCCCAGATACTCCAGGTGGTGAGACGGAATCAGAACCGACTTCGGAAGGTTGATCACCCATCCAAACTCATGCAGAGTGTGCAGGGTGATCGCCACATTGGTCCTGAGCGCTGGTGCCAACTCCGCTCACAGGAGAAAATCCTCCAGACACGCCACCACCATGATGCCCCTCTGCCTCAGCAGAGCCAGAACCGGGGCCAGCAGTCTGACCTGAGGCGCCGAGGCCAGGCCAGACGGGAGAGCTATGAACTGGTAGTGATCCTCTCCAACCGCAAGGCGCAGAATGCACTGTTGCTGGGCGCAGATGGGAACATGCAGGTATGCATCTTTGATGTGGGGGGAGGCCAGGAAAAAATGCCCTGGTGCAGGACCGCTGCCACCGAGCGGACCGACTCCATCCGAAAACCTGCGGATCCGCACAAACCTATTGAGATCCCTCAGATCCAGGATGGGATGAACCCCATCCCTCTCCGGAACCACGAAAAGGTTGGAACAAAAAAACCTTGGGAACACTCCGCATGCGGAACGGGAACGACCGCCCCTGACCAAACAGGTCCTATACGGCCCTGAAATAGGGCCCGCAGCCTGGCCACAGGCAGCTGCAGGTTGGAGGCGAATAGCCTGTCTGAGGAGTGGGAACAAAGTTCTATTCTGTACCCCGACGAGACCATCTCGTCCCAGTGGTCCGAAATGCAGGGCCCCCTGTGTGCGAACCCCAGGAGACGTCCCCCCCACCAGAGAGCCGGGTGGAGGCAACCTGACATGCGGAGGAGGCCTTGTCCCCTGACTTGGAATGGTTACTCTGCCAGGAACGCTTCTGTCCACCCTTTAGCGGGGTGCGAACCCTTGCCAGAGGAGTGGGGCCCCTTTTTAGAAGTCTGGTCCGCCGACCAGAACTACAGCCAAGGCCACTGCCTGGCAACACAGAGACCGTGGACGCCTTGGACGTCAGGGGGGGCGCGTCTAGGGCTGCATCACACAGATACTGTAGCTCATGGACAAGCTGATCAGCAAGACCCACGCAATCAGGGGGAACTGATATAACAGCTTCGCCCACACAGTGAGTGTTGTGCGACACCAGCACAGAAGCCACAACAGGCCACCTGGCTGATCCCATCATAACAAACAGGGATCTGACACAAGCTTCGGCCTCTTTGTCAGCCGGGCCCCTAAAAGGACGGCGTGCCCTCCACCGGGATAGTGGTCGCCCTATTCAGACAGGACACGGGGGGACAACCACAGGGGGTGATGCCCACTTCTTCAACAGTTCCTCCCCCAAAGCATAGCACACAACAAAAATGTCTGGGAATGCGGGGGCTCTGAGGCTGAGCCCAGTCCCTATAAACAACCAGAAAATCCACATACGGGAAGACCTGAACCATACGGGCTGGTCTATGCGACCCGAAGGTGCCGAGTACCCCCTGATGGGGTCCCGTCTGGTCTTCCAATTGCAGGATCTCACGCTCTGAGGTGATCAGAGCGTCTATTAGTGCCCTCTCGTGCGCAGTAACGGACGCCTCACACTCATCCTCGTCCGAGACCCAGCCTGTTGCCCAGCACGGCTGCTTGATTGAATTCTTCATCTGTGAGGCTGTCCCAGGACAGCCGAAAGTTGACCAGAGAGGTACCACAGATCCCAACAGGGAGCCTAGGTCTAACTCCTTGCACTAGGAAGAAAAAACTGAGCTAGCAGAGTTGGGTGTGGGGTTATCTGCCAGTGAGGACTGCCCCGGGGGGGGGCTGTGTCTGTTGCTGTTCTTTTTGCTGTTAGAACTGCCTGTTCTGCCTAGTAAACGCCTGAAGAGGGCAGTATAACCCACTTAGTCCTAAGAGTTGCTGTTCCTGTCAACGAACGAAAGAGAAACAATGGTGACAATAACATAAATCAAGTGTGAGGGGTTCAGCCATGAAAAGTCCATAAGTAAGTATGAGGAACTACATCAACGTGATCAACCATGGAGAGTCCTGTGGAGCACTACCTATTCAGCTATATTCCAAGGAAAGGCTAAATCACAGATGGGCCTTAATTCAGATCAATAACAATAGAATACCCTTGAATTTATTTTTAGCTACCAAATAACTAATTAATTCTCATTTTGAAAGCACGTGTTTACATAGTGAACTTCTTTTTACTTTAATTTGCATCAGATTAATGGGTATCTTGGATCTGATCACCAGGCTTAAAGGGGCAACTTACCACTACTGAAGGAGGAAAGATTGCACAGGCTCTCCCCCACCTCATTCCTGCAATGCATTTCTGGATGGGGGAGGGCATCAATGGTGCACAAGAGTGGTATCCTTCAACACCTAGCAGACTGGTGTTTTGACACCCCATTTGTAGGGCCATTCTTAGGCACTGTTCTGATTCTGATGGGTAGATGTGCTGATATCAGCATAGAATGGGGCCATAACTATTATAGCGTCTTGCTTAAAGGATACCTCCATACCATGCAGGCTGGGCTCATCAGTTTCATCTAGGGGGAGTGTTATACTTTAATTATATATCTATATATATTTTCAACTTTGTGAATTATTGCTGGATTACCAGGTGAATACCTAGAAAACATAAAGATTCCTAAGACTTCCTAAGCTACAACATCCTCTGCACACTGTATATAAAGAGGAGGAAGACAGTGAAAATAGTGACAGCTGACCGGTTTGACTTGCGTCTCTTACAGACATATTGAATTCCCAAAAAGCACTGACAAATCTTCATTAGGCCCACCAAAATTATTACCTCTATTTGCAATGATTTTGGTCTATGTCTAGTAAAAAGAAATATTTCCTTTTCTTGTGAAAAGAGGAATGATATAAGACTGGCTACAAAAGTGGTCAGTGAGGTATTAAAGCTAAAGGGTTAACATAACACCCAGGATACTAGCACTTTCAAAAGAAAAATCAACAGTAGTAACCCTTGTTTTTCTTTCACATCAGCGGCAAAGCCACTGTATGCCTTTTTAATGATCAAGGCCACACAAAACAGATTTGGTTTTGGGTGGCACAATCATTAAAAGATATATATTTTAACATTGTGAGCAGTTCCTCAAAAACCACTAAAGGAACAACAAGGAGAACATATGTGCAAAAACACAGATACTTGTTACCAATATAACAAACCACCATAGGCGTGTGCACAGGGTGTGCCCAGGTACCTGTGCAGTGCTGATTCCCTCCCCCCCAGCTCCTTCTCTCCCCTCTGCAGTGCTGCCAGCTTTCCTCCTCTCTCCTCTCATGAGAGGGGAAGGGGTTGGCAAATATTTTATTAACCAGCCCCTTCCTTTTCTGAATGAACACAATGAGTGATATGCACCGATCGCTCCTGTCTTCATTCTTAATGGATGTATAGTAAGCTTTTGGCTGCAGAGAAAGGGACTGGGGAATCTCTGTCCTCCGATTCTTTATCTGTCTCAAACGTGAGATATCAGGGGTCTGTTTAGACCCTTAATATTTCATCAAAGCCAAATAAATAATAAAAAATAATTTTGCAAAAAATAATTGAAAAAATAAAATTGTAAAAAATAATAATAAATATTAAAAATAAAAAACGACTGACATCGTCCACTGCCCTACTGACCCCAACCTTTGCTCTACTGACACCGTCCACTGATCTGCTGATATACACACATGTGTGTTTGTGCTCTGGGGTGCACACCCTAATGCTACAGGCTTCGCACACCAATTCAAACTACCCTCCTTAAAAACTATCCTGGTAGGCTAATCAGTGAGTGATACTATGGGGCATACATCCAGGAGTGAATACATAAAGTACGTCTTTCATAGTTTGATCTCATACAAAGTTGTTAAAGCCTGAAGGCCCCAGTGTGTGAGTTCCTCTTACCAGTATCATCATGGCCATGAAAGACCACGTTTTCAGTTTTATGCCAGGCTGTAGCAACATTTTTCCTTCTCAGTTCATGTTGTGGTCTTATGAAAAATCTACCACAATCTGGGTAAAACAGTTGAGTTGAGATCTTTCAAAGATCATTCAGGTTCTATCAAACCTTGCATAGTCCACCAAGAAAGGAATATGTTTCAGTTCTAATAAGACTCAGAAGCATATTGCCATTATGGTAAGTTAATTGGCAACCTAAAACTGGTCCAACCATGTGCATGTGTGGCTGTGATCAAGAAAGTTATTGCTGTAATAGCTGCTCTTGATGTTGTTAACTGATGTGAAGGGTTTAATATTCTCCATAATGCACAGCGGAATATGTTGGTGTTATATAAATGTACAAAATACAGTAATTAAATAGACAACTATAGCCAACACCTATTTGTTTCAGATAGAGAATGGAATAGTTTAATCCCTGACCATAAAATTTGGGATTCCAAGTTGTGGATATACAGTAGATACATTTTAAATTTGGGTTATTGTTCCATTTTAATGCTTGACATAATATTATGGTGAACATTTAAGCAGGAACACATTGATAATACATCTATGGCTTCCTCACTTATTGGAACAAGCACCAACCTTTCCATGCTTGTTAATGTGTTATTCAATAACATTAGCATATTTTTATCAGCTGGACCGGCAAAACACCAGCCAGCTGGAAAATCTAAATGCAAGGCTGTCCACATATTCAACTAAATAAAAGCTGTATCTGAGCCCTACAAACTGAAAACACTATTTAATAAATTTTTAATATTCAAGGTAAACTCACTCATCCATCAATGTTTACATTCTTTATTTTGTTGAGAAATCACTTTGAAAAACACCCCCTAGCATTTCTAGCTGTGGCCATCTTGAGTAAGGGCTGATGATTTTTGTAACATTTACTTCTTGGAATCCACTTGCCCTTAGCTCAGGCATGCAAGAGGGCAAGTGTGCTTAGCTGTGAAAGCCCCTCCTCCAGATGAAAAAAAATGCCCAGGAAGACTCTTGGGATGTATGACATATAAAAACTACTGTGGCCACCACATATAGGCATAGGCAAACTGTACATTTTGTTGTGGGGTACATAGTGCTGTGCAACTCAAAAAAATAAACGTCAGATGGTCACAGCACCACCAGTAAATATGCACCTGCTGCTTCAGTAACAGCAGGAGATCACAGTGAGAGGAAGTCTCCTCCCCTGTTCCGTCCATCACTCTCCTTCCCTGCTCCGGACTTCCCCGCAGTCTAAGCTCCCATTGTATATGATCTTCTAATGAGTACGTTTAGAGAGGAGGGAGAGTTGTTCTGAGGATTCTGTACCTAAGCAAGGGGGAGGGGCGTTGTCTGTACTGAGGTTTCGCTATTTGTGTGTGTAGGAGGGCTAGGAGGTTGACTGTATTTAAGGGTTGTGTTTTTGGTGGGGGTGTCTGTACTGAGGGTTGTGTACCCGTGAGGCATGGGGATGTCTGTACTGGAAAGGGGGAAGGGTTTATGTACCGAGGGGTCTGTCTTGGACAGAGAGTTGTCTGTACCGAAGGGTCTGTACTGGAGAGGGGGGTGTCTGTACTGAGATGTCTGTACTGGGGGGGAAAGGGTGTCTGTACTAAGTGGTCTGTAGTGGGGGGGTCTCTACTGAGGCGGTGGGATGAAAGGGGGATTCAGGCATGTTAGGAAGGTCAGTCAATACTGAGGAGTCTGTGCTAGGGGCCAGTCTGTGCTGAGGGGTCTGTGCTGGGGGGGTGGTCTGTCTGTGCTGAGGAGTCCGTGCTGGGGGGGTTGGTCTGCACTGATGGCTTTGTGCTGAAGATTGGTGTGTACTGAGGCGTGTGTGCTGGGTGGTCATCTGTGCTAGGGAGGGTCAGTCTGTGCTGGAGGGGGTGGTGTGTACTAAGAGACCCGTGCTGGGGGGGTCAGTATGTACTGAGAGGGTCTGTGCTGGGGGGGCTCTATCTGTGCTGAGGAGTCTGTGTTAAGGGGTTGGTCTGTGCTGAAGAGTCTGTGCATGGGGTGTTGGTCTGTGCTGAGAGGGCCAGTCTGTGCTGTGGGGTCAGTCTGTACTGCAGGGCCCCACTGACTACCAATCTTTAGGCAGGACCGATAGCTTGATTCTGTGCTAGGAGCGTGCAGTGCACAAAAGCATCAGCCGCTGAGCGACATATGTGCGGCATGTGGGCATTAAAGCCCACCCTTTTGTCGCTGAATATATGTGTTGGGTGGTCATAAAGGGGTTAAAGCATATTTTGAGGGTAAAAGGACTGTTGATTGAGCTGTTGATTGCCGTTGCCACGATGGAATAAAAACACTTTATTATCTGATCCCCAAGAGTGCCGGCTCATCTTTTGCTTTGATTTTGCTAACCTATCGGAATGTATAGAGGACATTCGTGAAGCCTGAGCACCTGGGGGAGATGCAGCAGCTGATTGCCTAAATCCAAGCTCCACTGATCAGAGCGGTGTCTCTTGTGTGTAAAAGGACTGTGGCATATATTTGATGAGTATATAATAAGTAGACTCAGGTGTTAAGGTTAAGCCCCTCCCACTGTTAATGGTTTTACTACACCCATAATTTGCCACGGCACACGGGGCATACTGCTTTTTTTCTTTAGACGCTATTTTTGAGGGGGGTGAAATAAAAAAAAGACTGACTCCGGGTGCCAGATGTGCTACATATGCCACTGAGTGTAAGTTACTTACCCCCCCATGGGTGATGAGCCGTCAGTATCCATGCAGTTGGTGCAGCAGTCTGGGGATTTGAAATCCTCACTCTTCTCCCTCTTCTCTCTACAGTGCTTCTGGGATGGATCTGTGCCAGTGCTGACCAATCAGAATCATTCTGATCTGTCCCAGAAGCAGTACAAAGAGAAGAGGGAGAAGAGCGGAGCTTTCAGTTCCCCAGATTATTGCACAAGCTGCGTGGCATTTGACAGCTCATCACCCACGGAGGTATGTGCGTCTAGAAGAATGGTCAAACATTCCCATAGACACACTCCTAAGCCTTGTGGACAGCCTTCCTAGAAGAGTTGAGGCTGTTATAGCTGCAAAAGGTGGGCCAACTCAATATTGAACCCTACGGACTAAGACTGGGATGCCATTAAAGTTCATGTGCGTGTAAAGGCAGGCATCCAAATACTTTTGGTAATATAGTATATTTATAGAAAGGCTCCAAATAAATTTGAATATACACTCTCCTTGATGTTCAAGTTGCTTCTGCAATACAATCACACTAGTAAAATAAATAAAACTGTAAAACAAGAACACCCAAGTACCAGTGGCAGCTGGTGAAATTTTAGGATGGGGGGGGCCAGACCCCATCCTTCCTTTTTGACCCATCCCACTTCTCATAAGCCCCACCCCTTATTGATTCCACCCATTGTGTCAGGAGTATACAACTAAGCATCACCAGATAGGGTATATACAGCAGGGTATATACAACATCACCAGATAGGATATATACAACAGGGTATATACAGCATCACTAGATAGGGTATATACAGCATCTCCAGATAGGGTATATACAGCAGGGTATACAGCATCCCCAGATAGGGTATATACAGCAGGGTATACAGCATCACCAGATAGGGTATATACAGCAGGGTATATACAGCATCACCAGATACGGTACATACAGCAGGGTATACAGCATCACAGATAGGGTATATACACTAGGGTAACTATACCTTACAAAATGCAACCCTAAAAAAATCAAACATCAGGTAATGGAAAAGGAATGCACAATACAAGGTTTTTGAGATCAAAAGATAGGTTCACAGTTAGAATTTTTTTTTGTTTTGTCCAGTAGTGTTAATTTCGTTGACAAAAATATTTTTCTTGACCAAATTATTATTATTATTATTATACAGGATTTATATAGTGCCAACAGTTTGCGCAGCGCTTTACAATAAAGAAGGGACACAGTACAATTACAATACAGTTCAATACAGAAGGAATAGGAGGGCCCTGCTCGTAGAGCTTACAGTCTAAAGGGAGGGGGAGGTGATACAAAAGGTAATGGCTGCACGGGATGAACTGATAGAGCTGGCTCAGGCACGGGTCTTAGGTGGAGGTGGGGTAGGCTTCCCTGAATAAGTGCGTTTTCAAGGATCGCCTAAAGGCGGACAGGGTGGGGGCTGACCTGACATTCTGGGGCAGGGAGTTCCAGAGGATGGGAGAGGCTCTGGAGAAGTCCTGTAGGTGAGCATGGGAGGAAGTAACAAGGGAGCTAGAGAGAAGGAGGTCTTGGGAGGAGCGTAGAATTAACATTATTTTATGCCACTTTCACACTTGTGCGACTTGTCCTGCGACTTGGGACTGAAAAGTCGTACCCCATGGTTTCCAGTGAGTACCAGTCATATTTGTGCGACTTCAAGTCACAGCGACTTCAAATTAGTCCCTGCACTACTATGGTCCAACTTTGATGCGATTTAAGATCCATAGACCTCAAGATTAAACAGGTATTGCTTAAAGTCCCATCAAAATGATGGCAAAATCGCTGAAAAAATCACTGCAAAATTGCGCGACTTTCAGGTCGCACAAGTGCGAAGGGGGCCTTAATCGATTAAAATACAACTAAAATGAAATACTACTAAAGCAAAAATGGCATTTTAGTCAATAAACTAAAATATGACTAAAACTAAAATGGCATTTTAGTAAATAAAAACTATGAGTAAAACTGAATCAAAATTTGATGTCAAAATTGACACTAAACTACCTCATAAGAATAAGTAGGGCATCTACTAAGCTGCTGAAAGAAAAACATATTAAGAAAAAGGGCTTTTCTTATTTTTTTCCTTAATATTTAATGTTGGTAATATATTCAGGTAATAAGTAAATTACATATGGCATTACAGCCAATAGAGTTTACAGTCTTTGTTTTTTTTTTTAAATATATTTTAAAGTTGCACTTCTGTTTGTTAAAGAGCAATATTTTTGTTTGTTTATTAAACTTGGTTTTATTTATAAAGACGCTTTATATCACATTAGCTAAATCTGTGTCTGTAGTGCATGTTCAAACCTTAATACCATAAATAAATATTTGATATTCAGTTTTTACTCCAGGAGTATATCATGAGTTTAGCAATTTTGTTTAAATAATGCATTACAGTTTAACTAAAATCATTAGATTTTAGTTGACTAAAATGTACTGCAGATATTAGTTGACTAAAATGTCCTGGAGATTTTAGTCAACTATAATACGACTAAAACTAAAACAATTTAGATGACTAAAATACGATTAAACTAAAATGACATTTTAGTCACAAAGACTATGACTAAAACTAAATTGAAATTAACACTGTTGTCCAGTAATTAAAAAAAAAGAAAAAACACAAAATAGATACATGAATAAAAAAATAAAGAATAAGTAAGAAAAAGAAGGAAAGGTGTGGGAGGAAGATAAAGGGGGAGTGCTAAGGGAAGGAAAGGAAGAGGGAGGAAGGAGGAAACAAAAACCTACAAAAAGGGAATGAAAGGAAATAAAATTGGCAAACATCCCCTACAGTCATGAGGTAATTTACTGCCAATTTTAATTATTATTAATTATTATTATACAGGATTTATATAGCGCCAACAGTTTGCGCAGTGCTTTACAACATGAGGGCAGACAGTACAGTTACAATACAATTCAATACAGGAGGAATCAGAGGGTCCTGCATGTTAGAGCTTACAATCTAGAAGGGAGGGTCAAGTGATACCAAAGGCAATAACTGTGGAGGATGAGCTGATGGAGAAAATAAATGTACAGTTGTTAGGTGGGGGCAGAATAGGCTTCTCTGAAGAGGAGGGTTTTCAGGGATCATCTAAAAGCAAACAGAGTAGGAGATAGTCAGACAGATTGGGGTAGGGAGTTCCATAGGATGGGAGAGGCTCGTGAAAAGTCCTGGAGGTGAGCATGGGAGGAGTTGAGGAAGGAGCCAAAGAGCAGGAGGTCTTGGGAAGAACGAAGAGAACAAGTACGTTGGTATTTTGAGACTAGGTTAGTGATGTAGCTGGGGGCCAAGTTGGGGATGGCTTTGTAAGTTGTTGTTAGTATTTTGAATTTAATTTGTTGGGTGAGTGGAAGCCAGTGGAGCGATTGACAGAGAGGAGTAGCAGCCACTGAGTGGTTGGTAAGGTGGATGAGTTTGGCAGCAGCATTTGTGATGGACTGAAGGGGGGACAGCTTATGTAAAGGTAATCCCGTGAGGAGGGAGTTGCAGTAGTCGAGGCAGGAGATGACCAGGGATTGAACTAAGAGCTTTATGATGTCTTTGGTTAGAAAGGAGCATATTTCGGAGATGGTAGGATTTGGACAGTGACAAGATTACACCTAGAACCTTGGAATGTGGGGGCGGGCTGATAGTAGTGCTATCGATCTTGACAGAGAAATCAGGGGAAGAGGCACATGGGAGGGGGGGGGAATTATGAGCTCAGTTTTGGATAGTTTGAGTTTGAGGAAGTGGTGTGACATCCAGACTGATATGTCTGTTAATAAATTAGTGAGGAGACTAAAGGATTGAGCTTAGGGGTTGAGAGTAGAGTTGAGCGAACACCTGGAAGTTCGGGTTCTGCTGGTCCGTCCGAACTTCGGGACAAAGTCCGGGTCCGGGTCCGGACGGAACCCGAACGATCGCACGGACAACGAACCCCATTGAAATCAATGGGGACCCGAACTTTTAGGCACAAAAATGGCTGTAGGAAAGTCCTGGAAAGCCCCAGAGGGCTGCAAAAGGAAGTAAAATGGGGGTAAGGGTAGGGCAAGCGCCCTACAAAAAAATGGGGACAGGGAAATAACTTTAAATATTTTTAAAAAAATAAAAACATAAAAAATGCAAAAATGGAGATGAATGTGGTTCATCTTCAAACTGTGTCTGAAAAGTATTAATTAACGGTAGAAGCCATATAACTGTTCTAAAATCATCTTCAAACTAGGGCAAGTGCCCTACAAATAAATGGGGATAGGGAAAATAAATTAAGGTAAATAAACATCCCGTGAACGGGATCAAACTTCTACTAAAATCT
>BLSH010368403.1:1509784-1525947 GCA_018402905.1 Glandirana rugosa | reverse complement strand
GGTTTGCGCAAAAGTTATCGCGTCTACAAACTGGGAATTGATTTATGGCGTTTTTATTATTTATTTTTTTTTACTAGTAATGGCGGCGATCTGCGATTTTTATCGGGACTGTGATATTGGGGCGGAAATTTCGGACATTTTTTACACATTTTTGGGACCAATGACATTTATACAGCGATCAGAAATTTAAATGTCCACTGATTACTGTATAAATGTCATTGGCAGTGAAGGGGTTAACCTGCAGGGGGCAGTGAAGGGGTTAAATATGTTCCCTGGCTGTGTTCTAACTGTGGGGGGGCAGGGCTGGCCGGGACATAACAGATCTAACTGATCCCAGTGACAGGGATCAGTAGATCTGGTATGTCCCCTGTCACAGAACGGGGAACCGCCGTGTTTACAACGGCGGTTCCCCGTTCTGAGGCTCCTAAAGGTGATCGGCGGGTCCGCCCGACCCACGGGCACGCTCGCGCAGCGTGCGGCGCGCACACGCGCGCCGCCGCTGCCGCCAGGGGGCGCGCCTGGTGCGCGCCTGGATCGTGCGCAGTGGAGGACGTCCATGGACGTCCTCCGGGCATTTCAGGTCCGCGCTGGAGCCGTACTTCGGCTATAGCGCGGACCTGGAGTGGTTAAGGTCGTTTCCAGGCAGTTGAGTTTAAAGGCTTTTTTTGGACAGCTTGTAAACGCCGCTAAACGCGCCTAAACACGGTAACTCGCATCTGGGACCATTTCGTTTACAGGCATTTCCATTTAAAAAAAAAAAATTCTTTAAAGACGCCCATAGACGCAAACGCTGCTAAATGCCACATGGAAAATGTGTCAAAACGGCCATTTTAGACATCAGCTTCTAGCTGTCAAAATAAATCGTTCAGGGGAGGTTAATATAGCTTCCCGTGTAAATGGAGCCTAAGGCCTCATTTACACTGCTGCTGGTAAACGGATGTTTAGAGGCATTTGGGCATATTTTTCAGCTGCCCCTGAACTCTACTCTATGTTATCTTATCAGTACATTTACACAGGGTCCTTTAAGGTCGTTTCCAGGCAGTTGAGTTTAGAGGCTTTTTTTGGAAAGCAAAAAAATGGGTTCAGATGCCAGTTCAGAGGCATTTGATATGCCAAACAGCTTGTAAACGCGCCTAAACATGGTAAGGCTCCATTTACACGGGATGCTATATCAACCTCCCCTGAATGATTTTTTTGACAGCTAGAAGCCAGCGTCTAAAACGGCTGTTTTGCGTGCCGTGTTTAGCCGCGTTTCGCTGCGTTTGCGTCTAGGAGCGTTTTTTTTAAAAAATATATATTTTTTTTAGAATGAAAATGAAATGGTTCCTGACGCAAGTTACCGCGTTTAGCAGCATTTAGTGGCGTTTACAAGCTGTTTGGCATTTCAGATGCCTCTGAACTGGCGTCTGAACCCATTTTTTTGCGTTACAAAAAAAGCTTTTAGGCCTCATACACACGGGCGTATGCAAAAAAATAAGCAAAACGGCAGGCCCGACGTCAGGGGAAAATCCCCATTTTTCTCGGCGTTTTGCATTGACGTCAATGCACGTTTTTCCATACTAGCTGTCAGCGGCATTTTTCTGCCTCTATTCAAAATCAATGGTTCCCTATGGGAGCCAATTTTGAATAGAAGTCGCACCAGAAGTCGGATCATGATGATCTGACTTGCGGCACGACTTGTGTGCTAGGGATCTTGAAGGAGCACCCCTGCAAAAAATTTGGGTAGGGTTCCCCCCAAGAGCATACCAAGCTCTACGATCTGGCATGGATTTTAAGAAGAACCCTCACGCCAAAAAAAGACGTAGGGTCCCCCCCACAATCCATAGCAAAGACCCTTATCCGAGCATGCAGCCTGGCAGGCCAGGAAAGGGGGTGGGGACGAGCGAGCGCTCCCCTCTCCTGGACCATACCAGGCCGCATGCCCTCAACATGGGAAGTATGGGTGCTTTGGGGCAGGGGGGGCTCTGCATCCCCCACCCCAAAGCACCTTGACCCCATGTTGATAGGGACAAGAGCCTCTTCCCGACAACCCTGGCCGTTGGTTGTCGGGGTCTGCGGGTGGGGACTTATCGGAATCTGGAAGCCCACATTAATAAGGGGGCCCCCAGATGCTGGCCCCCCACCCTTTGTAAATGAGTATGGGGTACATCGTACCCCTACCCATTTACCTGCAAAAAAAGTGTACAAAAAAGCACACTACACAGCTTTTTAAGATATTTTATTAAATCAGCTCCGGCGTCTTCTCCCCTCTCTTCTCCCTCATCTTCTTTCTTCGGCTCTTTTGCGGGGTCTTCTGTCTTCTGAGGGGTCTTCTGCAGAGTCTCTGTCTTCTGAGGCATCTTCTGTCTTCTGCTCTTTTGCCGCTGTCTCCTTGGCTAGCTTCTCCCGCAGCTACTTCTTCTCCTACTTCTTCTCACACGCTGACATCATCCTGAGCCCCGCCCTCATGAAGTCACATCCTGGGGTGGGCCATCACATCACAGCCCCGCCCCAGGTTGTGACCTCATGAAGGCAGGGCTCAGGATGACATCAGCGTGTGGCCCTGCCCCATGACAATATAAGGCAACCGCACAGCACAGACCCGGCATTCGAGTGGAAGAGAGCGATGAGTCAACATCTCCAGAAGAGAAGAGAAGAAGAAGAAGAAGGAGAAGAAGAAGAAGCAGAGGGAGAAGCAGGGCGGGTGCAAGGATTTTTGACACCCTAGGTGAAACCTCATTTTGCCGCCCCCCCTTTGGCTCTGCCCCTGACTCCACCCCCTTTGCCCTGTCAATTTATATGATGGAGGTGGCGGAGGTAGAGATTTTTTGCAGAGCCTCTCTACCCATTTCTTTAGCCGTGGTCCACAGGCCCACACCTGTGCCCCTGGATCCGCCTCATTTTACCGCCCAGGGGTGCTGCCAGCCACGGCTCTCCAGTGACATGAGTGATTGATGCAGAGCAGTGACGGATCAACAGCGGATGGGCACCCCTGGTGGTAGTGGCGCCCTAGGCGGCCGCCTACTCCGCCTAGTGGTAGAGCCGGCCCTGGGGAGAAGCTAGCCGAGGAGACAGCGGCAAAAGAGCAGAAGACAGAAGATGCCTCAGAAGACAGAAACTCCGCAGAAGACCCCTCAGAAGACAGAAGACCCCGCAAAAGAGCCGAAGAAAGAAGATGAGGGAGAAGACGCCGGAGCTGATTTAATAAAATATTTTAAAAAGCTGTGTAGTGTGCATTTTTGTACACTTTTTTTGCAGGTAAATGGGTAGTGGTACGATGTATTATTAAAGGGGGCTTCCAGATTCCGATAAGCCCCCGCCCGCAGACCCCGGCAACCAACGGCCAGTGTTGTGAAGAGGCTCTTGTCTCCATCAACATGGGGACAAGGTGCTTTGGGGTGGGGGGGACAGAGCCCCCCCACCCCAAAGCACCCATACTCTCCATGTTGAGGGCATGCGGCCTGGTACGGTCCAGGAGGGGGGGTGCTCGCTCGTCCCCACCCCCCCCCCCCTTCCTGGCCTGCCAGGCTGCGTGCTCGGATAAGGGTCTGGTATGGATTCTGGGGGGGACCCTAAGCCGTTTTTTTTGGCGTGGGGGTTCCTTTTAAAATCCATGCCAGATCGTAAAGCTTGGTATGCTCTTGGGGGGAACCCTACGCAATTTTTTTGCGGGGGTTCTCCTTCAAGATTCCTAGCACACAAGTCGCGTCGTAAGTCGGATCACCATGATCCGACTTCTATTCACATCAATGGGCTCCCATAGGGAGCCATTGATTTTGAATAGAACGCCTGACGAGGCTCAACGCTGTGTATACAGCGTTAAGTCACGTTATTGAGTGTTTTGCTGGCTCGACGTCAAAAACGCCATGACGCTGCAGCTTCAGAACGTGCTGGTTCTGCATTCTAGTTACAGCTTACTAACGCCGACGCCCTCTACTGCTCAAAAATGTCTGCGTTTTTAGAGGGCCATTGAATAACATGGAGAGCTGTAAAAAAACACCCAAAAACGTGGCATTAAAACCGCCTGTGTGTATGAGGGCTAAAACTCAACTGCCTGGAAACTACCTTAAACGACCCTGTGTAAATGTACTGATAAGATAACATAGAGGAAAGTTCAGGGGCAGCTGGAAAAAATGCCCAAATGCCTCAAAACATCTGTTTACCAGCAGCAGTGTAAATGAGGCCTAACTCGCTTCTAGGAGCGTTTCGTTTACAGGCTTTTCCATTTAAAAAATGGAAGCCACTTTGAAGTCGTGCTGTGCAGGGCGACTCAAGAGTCGCCCCTGAAGTCGGATCGCCCCTGTGTGAACTGGCTCTAAAAAACCAAGTGGTGAATAAATACTATCAAAAGAAAACTCTATTTCTGTGAACAAAATTATAAAAATTTCATTTGGGTATAGTGTAGCATGACCGTGCAATTGTCATTGAAATTGCGAGAGCACGGAAAGCTGAAAATTGGCCTGGAAGGAGGTGAAAGTGCCCAGTATTGAAGAGGTTAACCACTTCAGCCCTGGAAGGATTTCACACTTTAGGACCAGAGCACTTTTTGCGATTCGGCACTGTGTCACTTTAACTGATAGCTTTATAATAGAGCTTTCTTTTGGTGGTATTTGATCACCTCTGCGTCATTTCTGATCGCCGCTATAAGAGCGACAATTTTGCAAAAAAACCCAAATTTCTTACTTTTTGCTAAAATACAAATACAAAAAAAAATATAAAAAAACATTTTTTTCCAATGGTTTTGGCTGATTTATATTCTTCCTCATATTTTTGGTAAAAAAAATTGCATTTGGCGTTTATTGATTGGTTTGCGCAAAAGTTGCCGCGTTTACGGACGATGAGAATTAATTTCTGGGGTTTTTATTTATTTATTTTTTTTTTACTAGTAAAGGCGGTGATCTGCGATTTTTAGCGGTACTGCGATATTGCAGCGAACATGTCGGACCATTTTGACACTTTTTTGGGACCATTGGCATTTATACAGCGGGGCGCTCTAAGGGTTAACTGTGTTCCCTGGCCGTGTTCTAACTGTATGTGGGCTGCCCTGGCTGGGGGGAAGGGGATGATCACGGCTTCCATATAGAGGAAGCCTGTGATCATTGCCCTTCCCCCTTCAACAGAACGGAGATCCTTGTTTACATACACTCTCTGCAGGGGGGGGGGGCATCACGGGTAGCCAGCGGCGATCGAGTCCACCGCACCCCCTCCCTGGACCCCCCCGGACACAGTGAGCGCGTGCCCAAATGCTGGGGGGTCTGTTGTTGCTGGCTGCAGGGGATCTATTTGATTGCTTTTCTTTGTATTATTAACAAATTCCATACAAATGACTTAGCACCACAAAATGATACTTGGTTCTGTTTTCTTTAAAATGGGCAGTACTGGGAGGGGGTAGGGGGTGGAACCAAGAAATGTTGTTCAGAGGTGGGTAGTGAACAGAGACAAGGGGTGGCTCAGAAGGGGGGGGGGGGAGTACCGTTACCTATTCTCTGAGAGAAAAAAAGCCCTGATTATACTACTTTATCATGTTAAAACCTGTTAAAATGTCACATAGAGGAGGATGGCTGGCATTTTCTATGTGGACTTGTAGGTGCTACTATAATAAAGTGTATTTTATATTTGCAATACCTATGTGTCTCATATGAACAACTTCATAGTAAATTAAGATCCTTGGCCCTGCATCCTCTTTCTGGTTGGCTTGGCAGCAACCTTTTAGAAAATCCACATTAGAATAAACTGATTTGGGCAAAAACATGTATGAATAATTAAAAATAAGAGTAGTGTTTGTTCATTGTAAAAACTACGTGTATTTTTTATAGCACAACTGTTGAGTAATGCATAATTACAAAAACATATGTAACTGTCCAGGCCAGGACTGGCAGTCTGAAAATTCTGATAATTTCCTGAAGAACTGTTTACTACAAATGCATTGGTGGGTTTGTCTAAGTGTCTATGGGCTGCTTGGACTGTCACTCCTGCAGTCCATATGCATACTTGGCTACTTTAATAGCTGGTAATGCCATGCTGTTACAATCCTTGCAGACAGGGCAGATATAGTAATCACTATGCTGCTCTAAAGGTTGTCAAACATATGGACTGGTACTCTTTACAGTCTCTGTTTGGCTCTATCTATCTATCTATCTATCTATCTATCTATCTATCTATCTATCTATCTATCTATCTATCTATCTATCTAATTAATTTATTCTTTACAGGTCAGCACTTTCAATGGTGTATTTTCCCTTTAAGCAACCCAATGCTTATAGTAAATCCTGTGGCACCACTTGTAGGTCAGTAGATGTTACTACAAATCAAGATAATGCTAGTCAAGCATTTATGTGAACATATTCAACAGTAGATCTTTCGGACAGTAGACAGAAGGTTAATATCAACGGCAAACTTCAAGATCTATTACGAGGTCCCTATAAGTATTTTCTGATTTGTGCAGGTCACAGGATATTTAACATGTTAGGCACCTCTTACCAAAGAGCAGTGCTGTAGATGTATTGTGCATGACTCTGGCCATAATCACTTCTGCGCAATCACAAACCTTTAGATACTTGGGGGACTTTAAAGAAGAAAAAAAAAATGCTCATTTATTCGGCCAACAAAACTACATGTACATTGATTCTGTTTGAATTAACCAGATTTCGTTCATCCATTTAGGGGATTTTGCACACCATGTATAAAGCTGTGGCTGTTCTGCGAATGGGGTGACATAATGTACTCGGGCTATTACCTCTTCTGATCTTGTATGTTCTTTGACTATTTTCTGTTAGGATCAAATGTTCTTAGGCTATTTTATCATCAGATTGAATGTTCTTAGGCTATTTTCTCTTATTGAATGTTTAGGATTGAGTGCTCTTAGGGTATTTTCTTTTCTAATCAAATAATCTTAGGCTATGTTTTCTTAGGATCAAAAGGGAAATTTTCTCTTAGAAGAGAAGGATCTTAGAATATGTTGCATTTGGTACTGCATATATTCAACTGATTAGGCTTCAAGATCACGGCAGACAGTGACTGTAGCCATGAAATTAAGAGACGTTTGCTTCTTGGGAGGAAAGCAATGGCAAACCTAGACAACATTATAAAAAGCAGACATATCACCCTATCGACAAAGTGCTGTATAGTCAACACTATGGTATTTCCAGTAGTAACCTATGGCTGTGAAAGTTGGACCATAAGGAGGACTGAACGCTGAAGAATTGATGCTTTTGAACAATGGTGTTGGAGAAGACTCTTGAAAGTCCCTTGGACGGCAAGAAGATCAAACCAGTTAATCCTGAAGGAAATCAATCCTGAATATTCATGGAAGGACAGATCCTGAAGCTGAAACTCAAATATTTTGGCCACCTAATGCGAAGAGAGGACTCATTGGAAAAGACCCTAAAGCTGGGAGGAGAAGCAGACAACAGAAAACTAGATGTTCATAGAAACAATGAACATGAAAATAAGAAAGCTCCAGGAGGCAGTGGAAGACAGAAAAGCCTGGTGCGCTATGGTCTATGAGGTCACGAAGAGTCGGACACGACTAAACAACTGAACAACAACAACAATATTCAACTGATAAGTCCATAGATTAATAGGTATAAAGTTACACATATAACAGTAATTATTATATAATAATAGCATAATTATTAATATAATACTAATATTAATAATAATATATATTTTTAAAAAATATAATACTAATATAATAATAATCATATTTAAATTAAATTACTGAATTATGTTATACTATGCAGACTTTTGTAAGCACTTTAGACACTAATACATTGGTGTAGTCCCTTGGTGCCCAACCTGCGACCTGAGGGCCACATGTGGCCCTTTGGCACTTTTTGTGCAGCCCTTTGGGCTCCTGCAGACAATAATCTATGTTTCCTTGTTGCCCTGTTAAAGTAGTTATTTATAGCAGCCTCATGTGATATGTCTAAAGTCTATGACTGTCTCAGGATTGTCTGCAATAACTCATACAACTTGTTCATAATCTCTGACCGGTCTATTGCAGTATTTCCGCAGTCTCTGACCATCTCTTGTACCATCTCCACAAACTCTCATCCTCTGCTCTAAGATGTCTGCATTCTAACCATCTAACTGTAACCATCTCTTGTGTTATGTTCGCACTGTATGACTATTTCTTGTATTATGTCTGCAATCTCTGATCATCTTTTGTATTATAGCATATCTGCAGTCTCTGACTCTCTCTTGTATCATATCTGCAAGCTCTAACCATCTCCTTTGTTTTATATCCACAGTCTCTGACCATCTCTGGTATCATGCCATATAGTCTTTGACTATATCCTGTTGTGTGTCTACTGTCTCTGATAATCAACATTAACAGATTTTCTTTTTTGTGCCACAAATACTTATTCACTGAATTTTATTTGCACCCCTTTGGAGATGTCGGGGGCTGCACTTGAGGCCCCAGATATCAAGAAAGTTGGCCACCACTGGTGTAGAGTAGACTTTGAACCAACTGCAATCTGCTGCATTTGTGCTGGATTTGCAAAGGAAGAAATAAAACAAAATGTTGCATTAAATATTTTAGCACATTTTAATTTTACTACATGGCCATTTGTAAATGTTAAATCATATTTCTTTTTATATAATAGTTTTCAATTAGTTATTTTTTCATCTAAAATGTTCTAGTATTTTATATGGAATTCTCTAAGTATAACTCAGTCAAGCTGTCTAAGGACAAATACGCTATGAATCTGTTTATAAATGTCATACAAAATGATTAAGTGTTGTAATTGTACTTATTATCTATCTGGCTGTAATTTTAAGGAAATCAAGCAGATATTTATTAGAATGTGAACAACTTACAAAGTAAGATTTTTTTTTAACAACAGATTTATAGCTTTTTTTAGCTGATTAAATTGATCACATAACTGCTTACTTTTAATCTAAATTTATCAGTTTATTGACAGATCTATTGTTACTGCCCTTGCCTTACTAAAAGAAGTGAATACTATGACTGATTAAGAGAGGAGGGGCAGTGTATGCTATGGATTCCATGCTGCCTCTACTTAGTAAGTACTTGTTATATGTTGTAATGAAGGGGTCAGCGGCATGTGTCCTCAGTTCTATCTCTTTTGAATGTTCATCTGTACCCTTTTGTCCTGCTGTCTGTATATGCCACAGCTTTGGAGGTTGGTTATTATCTCTCAAAGTCCTGGTAAGTTTATTTTTGAAAATGTTTGTAATTCAAATTTTCTGGATGGCAGTCCCATGGTTTTGCCTAAGGGGTACACAAGATTTTTCTCCATTTCTGCTTAATGAAACTGCACGCTTATCCTTGCATGCATATATAAATTAATCTGTTGATTCTAGTAGATATTTATTCCAAGTTATGTTTTCTTACTTTATGAATATACAGATCCTTGGGCAATCATGAGATATTTTATATGGGGTTTAATTACTGGTTGTCCCAATAACTATTTTGACCTGAGGTCAGAAGATCAAAGAACTTTTATTTAGCTTCTTTAATCTTTAAAGGCCTGCATAGCATAATAATTTTCTTCCGTCTTCTCTGTTGCATGTTAAACTATATACATGTTAATATGTGGCTTTATGTGTTTGTATGGCTAGTGTATTAGTATTATTACCAAGGGCACTTGGTTGTGAAAAATAGGCATTCGTAAACTATATTACCAAAAGTGGATAATGCTATATTATAATACTATATTACTACTATATTGTAAAACTATATTACCAAAAAAATTAACCACACATGAACTTTACCGGCATCCCAGTCTTAGTCTGTAGGATTCAATATTGAGTTGGCCCATCCTTTGCAGCTATAACAGCTTCAACTCTTCTGGGAAGGCTGTCCACAAGGTTTAGGAGTGTGTCTATGGGAATATTTGAAAATTCTTCCAGAAGCGCATTTGTGAGGTCAGGCACTGATGTGAACACCTTTGGTATGAATTAGAACGGACACTACGAGCCAGGCCTTCTTGTCCATATCAGTGCCTGACCTCACAAATGTGCTTCTGGAAGAATGATCAAACATTCCTACAGACACACTCCTAAACCTTGTGTACAACCTTTCCAGAAGAGTTGAAGCTGTTATAGCTGCATAGGGTGGGCCAATTCAATATTGAACCCTACGGACTAAGACTGGGATGCCATTAAAGTTCATGTGCGTGTAAAGACAGGTGTCCCAATACTTTTGGTAATATAGTGCACATGCTTGAATTCGATATTCCAATCACTCCTATCAAAATGCGGCCTATGTGAGCACTTTTCAATTTCTTCCACACAATCATTCTTGAGGTTTTAATAAAAAAGCAAATGATCAGACAGGATGGAAAATGTTTAGTTTCCCATGAGGTTGTAGCGCATGAAATACTTTATTACACAGTAAAAAAATTATCTAACAAAGAAAAGTAGAGCCAGATACTGAATGCCAACATATACTTCTAGAGGCACAGAGATATGCTACATGTTCCTTCCCTCTGACGTGTTTTACCCCTTCTGGGCCATAAACTTGGATTAAGCTGCAGAAGGGGACACACAGGTGCAGTGCCTCTGTTACTTGCAGCAATAAAGTTTTGCAAGAGATAGGAAAACGGTTTGTCCGTTGCCTACGGCTGGAGTGTGCCATGAAACTTAGAGTGGCGAATAGGACTGCAAAGATTTTTTTGAAAATTATACTATTTTAGATTATAATACTGTCCACAGTTTGGGCCAAACCCCTAAAAATGCGAACATGTGTGCATTGTGTTGCAAGAAATATCTGTCAAATATGATCAAAAACTACAATGAAATCTGTAACATTTGATGCAAAACTGATAGGTATGGCTGCTCCAATTGATTGAGTGCTTGGTGTGTTTCTAATGTCCCTGAACTGCTGGGTATGGTAAGACTGATGAGAATGATTAGATTCTAGCTGTACACGAAGCAGGCAATCAGTGAGTATGTACGAGGCTAGCAGACTTATCTAATAAGGCAGTCCACAGAGCAATGATAATGTGTATTTCACAGGCACATTTCACTTTCATCAGTTTGGGGTCGCCTGGAGAATGAAAAATGATGGTTAATTGTTTTCTATGGCGCACTGCTTTTTACTTGTTTCTCCTTTGCTTATTAAGGAAGAACCCTTGCTTTATGGAATTGTAGATCGCTATTGTAAGGCAAGGAGCTGCTGTAATCACTGAATATAATAGATTATTGACATTTTTATAATCTGCTTTGCACTGGGATTAAGTTAATACGCAACCCAGACCCTTAAGATGTATGTAAGCCCTTATATAATGTATTGAAAAGGGACACACCTCCCTCTACACAGTCTCATAGGGAAATATGCACAGCTGAGGCTGTCAATCACATGCTGTGTGCCATAGATCCACATCCCAGTCCCCCTTCGAGTTGGCTCAGAAATGACTCATGCAGATAATAGAGGAACCAGACTGCATCACACTCAGTGCTTTAGATTGAGGCAAGTACACACTATTAACCTCCTTAGCGGTTATCCCGAGTATGGCTCGGGGTCAATTTTCATTACCAAAAGCGGTAACCCCGAGCCACACTCGGGATCACATTGCAGGGTCCAGATAAAATTACTTACCTTGTCCCCAGGATCCTGCGATGTCCCCCCACTGTGTCCTCTGGCGGAATCTTCGCCCGATGTCTCTGGGTTCCGGGCTCCGTTCCCTGCGAGCGTTGTGTCACATGGGGGGGCGGAGCCCGGCGGCAAATTCAAAAAGCGAAACACACATAACACATACAATACATTGTAATCTGTAAGATTACATTAATGTATCAAATCATTTCACATCCCCTTGTGCTTTGTCCAGTGCCCTGCATGCACTTTTATATTATACAGTCCCTGACAAAAGTCTTGTCACTTATCTATTTTGTAGAAACACCTGCTATTAACCTGCCTTTTAATTAATCAATTGGTGTTAGAAATAGCTCATATGAAAAGCTAAAACCCTCCCAAATGATGTTTAATGCACTGAAATAAATTAGTTTCACTGGAAAAAGATTTATCATTTAATCAAGACAGAAAGGTCAAATTTTGGCAAGACAAAAGTTTTGTCGCCTATACAGAAATTGAACAAATTTACTGCAAATACAAAAATATGTCAGCAAATTAAGTAGTGGTGCTGTGAGATCCAAATTTAATATCTTGTATGACTTCCATGAGCTTGAAGGACTGCATCCATGCGGTTTGGCAAGGATTCATAATCCTTATAATGAATGAATCATAATAGCAAAGAAAGCAGACTTGCATGCCTCCCAGAGTTCATCAACATTCTTTGGAATGATGTGATGGAGCACCATCCTGCTGCAGAATTTGGCCTCTTTTATGGTTGGGAATATAAGAGGTAGCTAAGATTTCTTGGTATTTTAGACTATTGATGTTGCCTTCCACCCTGCAGACCTCTCGCACACCCCCATAGTGGATGTAACCCCATACCACCAAACGTCACTGTTTTCTGGGTGAATCTCGGATCCATGCGGGCTCCAGTAGTTCTCCTGCAATATTTGCGGTGACTGTGGTGTAATTCAACAGAAGATTCATCTGAAAAATCCACCTTCTGCCACTTTTCCAACGTCTATCCTTTTAGCAGGCTGTGGGCCTTGGCAAATGCCACACGTTTTTTCAATTGTCTTTTGTTTAGTGCTGGCTTCTGGGCACTGATTCGACCATGGAGGCCATTTCAAGACAGAATCCGACAAACTGTCCTGGTTGACACAGGGACTTCAGGTGACCAGGTCTCCTGGAGCTCTGCTGCAGTGGAAAATGGGCTGGCCTTGGATTTTAGAGCCAACAAACGGTCCTCTCGAGCAGTTGTCTTGCGGGGTCTGCCTGACCCGGGCTTGTCAAAAACGTCTCCAGTCTCTTCAAATCTTTTTTTTATCCTCTGTACTTGACGCTGAGACACATTGAAGGTGTCTGCCACATCAGCAGTGGATCTGGTCTTCAGCCTCTTGATAATCAAAACTTTAGTCTCAGGGTGAATCTTAGGCAAGTTTGCAGAGGTCTAGTTGCAGTTGATGTGAAGGTCTAGTGTACTGGGGTTCTTTTTATACACACCTGAGACCTAATTGATCCATTATTAGTCACAGGTGAAGCTCATATGACAAGGCGACAACACTTATGTCTTTGCAAAAATTGACTCAATGGGCTTTACCAAGCTGTGAATATTAGAATACTTTTTTACAGTTTCGTTTTGCACTGAAACATTATTAAAAAAGCTGTTGGGATTAAAAAAAGCCATTTCTGGTAAAAAAATCCTGATTAGAAATATATTTCAGCGGCACTTCAGGTCAATTTGTACACAAGCGACAAGACTTTTGTCAGGGACTGTATATGCCATTCTTTCTGCCTGGAAACTTGAGAATGTCAATGGCAACCAAAAAGCGTCCCTTTACATCAAAAGCGGTCTTTGATCAGCTAGAAAACAGCAGAATTGAGCGATACTGATTTTTGGGGAAATTCGTCATCAAACACTGAAAGTGACGACAGCAATTCTGCAACTGAGCAAATTTCAGTGTTTTCATTTGATTACATTATTGAATACATTTTATTATTATTATTATTATTATTATTATTATTATATTATTTTTGATAATTGTTTACAGTTATTTATTATATTATAATTTATGATTTAGTTATTTCAAACGTAATCATACCCAGGATGTCTACTAGACTAATGTTTGGACATATTTAAGTGAGTTATTCATAAGAATTACAGGCCTACAATATAAAACGCCAAATTTCTATGCAAAAAATGTACCATAATCATACCGCCTGGGAGGTTAAAGGGTATACTTTTATATTTTCATGTCAGAGGTTTACAACCACCCTAAATACTAAAATTGTGTCTATGTCTACCTCTTTCACTATATGCTGCTGATTGGAAACACGGCTTACATAGACCAAACAAAACTGGAGGAACAATTCTGTTGTATCTAAGCTTTTTTTCCTTATTCAGCTTTGACTTGAGGAGAAACATGAGAGGCTTGTTTTTTCACATGTGCTAACTTACATATTGCTGATTTCTGGCAATTCCAATCAGCTTTTAATCACAAAACAATCAAAACGATCAAGTAAACTGACCAATAACAGTTTTGATTGTTTCATGGTTTCTATAGAAACTGTTGGTGATGGTTTGTCTTGATTGATATACTCAGAAGATGGCTGAAAGTGCTTGAAACTGAGTTCAAATAGATATATTTATGGCATATTATGCAGAAGACTGGCCATATAACAGCAGCATATACATATTAATGAAAACTTCAAATAATTTTGCCTTCAATCTCAACCATTTGATATCCAATCAGACATATTTTGCTCTTAACATCTGATGGGGATCAGTAGGCTTATCATTATGAGAGAAGGTTTAAAACATCCTTTTTGTACAGACAAATTGCCCACTGATATGGACAATTTGCTGCAGTCAAATGTTGTTTTGAATATAGTAGAGAGGGCTTTTGCTGCTTACTTATATTTCTGTTGAGGAGAATTATCCTTGCTTCCTGTCCCAGAAGCATGTCAGCAAAAGATAGGAAACACCCTTTAACCACTTACCAACCGGGGCCCTTTTTTACATTTGCTGGTTACAAGCTAAAAACTGTTTTTTTTTTTGCTAGAAAATTAGTTAGAACCCCCAAACATTATATATATATTTTTTAAAACACCCTAGAGAATACAATGGCGATTGTTGCAATACTTTTTGTCACACGGTATTTGCCCAGCGGTCTTTCAAGCGTGATTTTTTTTGGAAAAATGTCACTTTTTTAGTTAAAAAATAAGACAACAGTAAAGTTAGCCCAAGTATTTTGTATATTGTGAAAGAGAATGTTACGCTGAGTAAATAGATACCATACATGTTACGGTTGAAAATTGCACGCACTCACGGAATGGCGACATAGTCTGATACTTAAAAATTTTCATAGGCGGCGCTTTAAAAATGTTTAACGGTAACCAGGTTAGAGGTGCAGAGGAGCTCTTTTGCTAGAACTATTGCTCACACTCTGGCGATCGCGGCGATACCTCACATGTGTGGTTTGAACACAGTTTTCAGGTGCGACTTACGTATGCGTTTTCTTTGCTGCGCGAGCTCGCAGGGACGGTGACGCTTTATTTATTTATTTTTTTACATTTTATTTATTTATTTATTTTTAACACTGTTCCTTTAAAAAAAAAAATCTGATCACTTTTATTGCTATCACAAGGAATGTAAACATCCCTGTGATAGTAATATATGGTGACAGGTACACTTTTTGGAGGGCTGGGGGGGTCTAAAAGACCCCCCATCCCTCCTTTGCACTTCACAGTATTCAGATCGTCAAAAACGGCGATTCTGAATACTGTCATGACCAACATTCCACAGGCCATAATCAACAACCTGATCAACTCTATGCGAAGGAGATATGCTGCACTGCGTGAGGCAAATGGTGGTCACACCAGATACTGACTGGTTTTCGTACCCCCCGGACCCCCCAATACAGTAAAACTGCATATTTTAAAGTGGCCTTTTATTGTGGCCAGCCTAAGATACACCTGTGCAATAATCATGCTGTCTAATCAGCATCTTGATATGCCACACCTGTGAGGTGGATGGATTATCTCTGCAAAAGAGAAGTGCTCACTAATAGAGTTGAGCGAACCTCTGGAAGTTCGGGTTCTGCTGGTCCGTCCGAACTTCGGGACAAAGTCCGGGTCCGGGTCCGGACGGAACCCGAACGATCGCACGGACAACGAACCCCATTGAAATCAATGGGGACCCAAACTTTTATGCACAAAAATGGCTGTAACAAAGTCCTGGAAAGCCCTAGAGGGCTGCAAAAGGAAGTAAAATGGGGGTAAGGGTAGGGCAAGTGCCCTACAAAAAAATGGGGCCAGGGAAATAACTGTAAATATTTAAAAAAAAATAAAAACATAAAAAAAGCAAAAATGGAGGTGAATGTGGATCATCTTCAAACTGTGTCTGAAAAGTATTAATTAATGGTAGAAGCCATATAACTGTTCTAAAATCATCTTCAAACTAGGGCAAAGTGCCCTACAAATAAATGGGGATAGGGAAAATAAATTAAAATCAAGTAAAAAAACGGGAAGGGGGGTGGATGTGGAGTAGGAGCCTAGAGGTTGACTAGGCCGTGACCGTGGCAGTGTAGGTGGAAGTGGCGGTGGTAGAGGAGTAGGAGGAGGTAGCCTGGTAACATGGTTT
>BLSH010368403.1:1491695-1503599 GCA_018402905.1 Glandirana rugosa | reverse complement strand
TGTGTTACTCTGACCTTCTCTTCGCCAAATTGGAATTCGACGCATCCCTCAAAAAGTGACAGTCCTGTCAAACCTACACCTTGGAAGAAGGTGTTAGCCACCACAGTCGTCCCTCATACCTATCCAAATTTTCTGAGAACCTGTACGTAGAATCACTTGTGTTATATGCCCCTATATCCTTCAACAAAAGATGTCCGTTTGTGTGTGTGGTTGTGTCCAACTTGACTTACCTGACGACAGAAATAAGTTGGAATGGTTGATACATTGATGTGAGTCGTTTTAATATTTACGTTGTAAAAACACAAACGGGGATAAATAGTACTCATCTACCCCGGACCCGAACCCGGACTTTTTTTGAAAAGTCCGGGTCCGGGTCCCGGACACCCCAAAGTTCGGTACGGACCCGAAATTTACAGTCCGGGTTCGCTCAACTCTACTCATGATAAATAGGGGCAAACACAAAAATGTTGCATTTATAATTTTGCTGAGTGTAGTTACATAGTTGGTAAGGTTGAATAAAGACAGCAGTCCATTCAGTTCAACCTGTGTTGGTGTGTGTGTTTGCCTGTAGAAAACAACTTCCTATATCCCCGTATATTGTGTTCACTAAGATGCATGTCCAAGAGTCTTTTAAACCTATCCATACTCCCTGCTGACACCACCGATTGTGGAAGAAGGTTCCACATCCAAACTGTCCTGACAGTGAAAAACTCCCTACGCAGCTTAAGGTTAAACCGCTTCTCTTCCAGTCTCATTGTGTGGCCCCACGTCCTCTTACACTCCCTGGGACTGAAAAGTTTCATACTTACGCTGGGATCACCGTTGAGATATATGTAAACCGCTATCATATCTCCTCCCAAGTGTCTCTTCTCCAGGGAGAATAAATTTAGCATTTGTAGTTGTTCCTCATAATTGAGGTCCTCCAGCCCCCATATTCATTTTGTTGCCCTTCTCTGGACTCTCTCCAGCTCATCTTTTCTGAGGCTTGGTGACCAGAACTGGACAGAATACCCCAGATGTGGCCGAACCAATTTTATAAAGTGGCAGGATTATCGCTTTATACTATAGTTTTATACTATCGTACTATAATCAGACAAAAATGTTTGTCTGTACTTCTACCTTCTGTTGTTCTGAAATTGCATTAGGGTTAGGCGACCTGTTTTTGGTACAAGTAAGACTAAGTACATTTTTCTTTAAATAAACTCTGTGAGTGCATATTAACAAATAATGATCTTTAGGTGTTCACACTGATAATTTCACATTTTAGTGCCTATACTCACCAATCTCCTTGGCTAATGCCAAACCCTGGGGGTAAGAAATTGGTGCCAGTTTCTTTTCTTTAAGCTTCTCAATGGTTTCCTTGTCATCACGCAAGTCCAACTTGGTGCCCACAAGAATTATAGGGGTGCTGGGACAGTGGTGCCTCACCTCTGGGAACCACTAAAAGACAAAATATAGATACAAAATATGTCATTTTTCAGGAAAAAAGCCTCACGGAAATTCTTTTGTTTCTAGTAATTATATCTAATGTATGTGTCTATTCCCTTCTACAGTTGAGAGATTTTCTTACTTTTATGTTGATGTCATGTGTAGCACATAAAACACAGTACGGTAAAACCTTAAATTGCAAGCATAATTTGTTCCGGAAACATGCTTGTAATCCAAAGCACTTGTATATCAAAGCAAATTTCCCCATAAGAAATAATGGAAACTCAAATGATTCATTCCACAACCATTTATTCATAAGTCCTTCAGGTTATAGCCCATATAAAAAGATTATATCAATGTGATAGGTTGTGTAACCATAAAATGTCCATCCACCAATGGCAGCCTCCACAAGGGGATTAGAAGCAAAACCCAGCAGGAGCTACAGGGTATAAAAGAGAAGAGAGGCACCTCTAAGTGTAGCAATATGGTTACATTTAATGAAGGTCCAACATTTAGCAACTCACATGGTTGATGATTAAAAGAGGCACATCTAACTATACAGGCATCGGGGGTAAAGCTGTCCACATAGACCATCCTACGCACTGCCGGCTCTCACCGCTGTCAGTCTGTAATCGTGACCGGGAAGACTACCCTGCAGTTGAGCGATCTGAAAGCGAGGCTTCAATCGCTCGTGGAAGCAATGACATTGATGGTGGTGTGGAGGACGGTCTATGTGGACAGCTTTACCCAGGATGCCTGCATACTTAGATGTGCCTGTTATAATCATCAACCATGTGAGTTGCTAAATGTTGTACCTTCATTAAATGTAACCATATTGCTACACTTAGAGGCTCCTCTCTTCTCTTTTATACTCAGTTGCGACATGACGCTACTGGTATATCAAGACATCGCTTGTATATCAAGTCAAAGTTTGTTTAACCCGTTCCATACCGAGTCATTGCAGAATGATGTCGGCAGGAACCCCTCGTCGATCCGGGCCGACGTCATATGACGTTGGTCGCTTATCGCCGCTACTGCGGGCCCCTGGGGGCCGGCAGCACGACGATCTCAGATCGATCGTGTCCCCGGGGGTCGTGTCCCCCCCGATTGGGGTAAAGAGCCAATAGATTTGGCTCTTTACCACGTGACCGACTGTGTCCAATCACAGCCGGTCACTACCGGAATTGGCTCTTTACCACGTGACCGGCTGTGTCAAGCAAAGCCGGTCACATGATGTAAACAAACCGCGGTAACAAGCTGTTACCGAGTTCTCCCTGTCACACATCGATCGTGTGTGAGAGGGAGATTGCAGTAACATCTTGTTACAGCCTACTGTGTACACCAAGCACACTGATCACCCCCCTAATAAAGAGGACCTGTCACCACCCCATCAAAGTACATGTCACAGCCCATCAGAGTACCTGTCACCTGTCCATCAAAGTACCTGAGTACCTGTCACCTGTCCATCAAAGTACCCGAGTACCTGTCACCAACCCATCTGAGTACCCGAGTACCTGTCATCAACCCATCTGAGTACCCAAGTACCTGTCATCAACCCATCTGAGTACCCGAGTACCTGTCATCAACCCATCTGAGTACCCGAGTACCTGTCACCATCCCATCTGAGTACCCGAGTACCTGTCACCAGCCCATCAGAGTACCCGAGTACCTGTCACGAGCCCATCTGAGTACCTGTCACCAACCCATCAGAGTACCCAAGTACTTGTCACCAGCCCATCTGAGTACTTGAGTGCCTGTCACCAACCCATCAGAGTACCCCACTACCTGTCACCCGCCCATCAGAGTACCTGAGTACCTGTCACCAACCCATCAAAGTACCCAAGTACCTGTCACCAACCCATCAAAGTACCCGAGTACCTGTCACCAGCCCATCAGAGTACCTGTCACCTACCCATCAAAGTACCCAAGTACCTGTCACCAGCCCATCAGAGTACCCTAGTGCCTGTCACCAACCCATCTGAGTACCCGAGTACCTGTCACCAACCCATCAGAGTACCCGAGTACCTGTCACCAACCTATAAAAGTACCCGAGTACCTGTCACCAGCCCATCAGAGTACCCATGTACCTGTCACCAGCCCATCAGAGTACCTGAGTAACTGTCACCAGCCCATCAGAGTACCCAAGTACCTGTCACCTGCCCATCAGAGTACCCGAGTACCTGTCCATCAGCGTACCAGAGTACCTGTCCCATGCCCATCTGAGTATCAGAGTACTCTTACAGCGCTAGAGGGCTTAGTTCCAAGGTGAGTATTTCTTAACCACTTGCTGACCGCCTGCCGAATCGTGACGCGGCAAAATGGCTCGTTATCGCAAACCGCCGTCACCTGATGGTGGCCACGATAACGAGTATTGTGAGCACGTGCCACCGGAGGCGCGCTCGCATGCTCACTGTGTTCCGGGGGGTCAGGGAGCGGGTAGGGTGGACTCGATCTCCACCGGCTACCCGCAATGGCCCCCCCGGAGTGAGAGAACGGAGGTCCGTGTATGTAAACACGGATCTCTGTTCTGACAGAGGGGGAAGGGCTGTGATCACAGGCTTCCTGTATATGGGAGCCGTGATCACTCCCCTCCCCCTGCCAGCCCAGCACCCATACAGTTAGAACACACCCAGGGAACACAGTTAACCCTTAGAGGGCCCCTTCCAGGTTAACTCTTTCACTGCCAATGGCATTTACACAGTAATCAGTGCATTTGTATAGCACCGATCACTGTATAAATGCCAATGGTCCCAAAAAAGTGTCAAAATGGTCCGACATGTCCGCTGCAATGTCGCAGTACCACTAAAAATCGCAGATCATCACCATTACTAGTAAAAATTAAAAAAAAAAAAAAAAACCCAGAAATGAATTTGCATCATTCGTAAACGCAGCAACTTTTGCGCAAACAAATCAATAAACGCTGATTGCGATTTTTTTTTACCAAAAATATGAGGAGGAATATAAATCGGCCAAAACCGATGAAAAAAATGTTTTTTTATATTTTTTTTTTTGGATTTGTATTTTAGTAAGAAAAGTAGTTTTTTTTGCAAAATTGTCGCTATTTTTATGTTTATAGCGGCGATTAGTAATGACACAGAGGTGATCAAATACCACCAAAAGAAAGCTCTATTTATGGGAAAAAAAGGACGCAAATTTTGTTTGGGTACAATGTCGCAGGACCGCGCTATTGACAGTTAAAGCAACGCAGTGCCGAAACGCAAAAAGTGCTGTGGTCCTAAAGCGTGAAATCCTTCTGGGGCTGAAGTGGTTAACCACTTCACCTCCGGAAGAATTTCCCAGTTTAGGACCAGAGCACATTTTGCGATTCGGCACTGCGTCGCTTTAACTGATAATTGCGCGGTCGTGCGATGTTGTACCCACACAAAATTTGCGTCCTTTTTTCCCCACAAATAGAGCTTTCTTTTGGTGGTATTTGATCACCTCTGCGTCATTTATGATCACCGCTATAAACAGAAGAAGAGCGACCATTTTGCGAAAAAAAACAAATTTCTTACTTTTTGCTAAAATTCAAATCCAAAAAAAAAATATAAAAAGACATTTTTTTTCACCGGTTTTGGGCGATTTATATTCTTCCTCATATTTGTGATAAAAAAAATTGCAATCGGCGTTTATTGATTGGTTTGCGCAAAAATGGCCGCGTTTACGGATGGTGAGAATTAATTTCTGGGATTTTAATTTTTTTTTATTTTTTACTAGTAATGGCGGCGATCTGCGATTTTTAGCGGTACTGCGATATTGCAGTGGACATGTCTGACATTTTTGACACTTTTTTGGGACCAATGACATTTATTCAGCGATCAGAAATTTAAATATCCACTGATTACTGTATAAATGTCATTGGCAGTGAAGGGGTTAACCTGCAGGGGGAGATCTAGGGGTTAAGTGTGTTCCCTGGGTGTGTTCTTACTGTGGGGGAGTTGGGCTACCATGGGCATGAGAGATCTAACTGATCCCAGTGACAGGGATCAGTAGATCTCCCATGCCCGCACTGTCAGAACAGGGAACCGCCATGTTTACATCGGCGGTTCCCCGTTCTTTGCCTGTGGCCGCTCATCGCGGCTCGCCGGCGGACATCGGGTCCGCCCGAGCCGCGGGCACACTCCTCAGGAGCACGCGCCCCCTAGCGGCCATTCACAGATCGCCGTCTTTTTACGGCGATTCGCGGCCAGCGTCCACACTGCCCCCGTAAATATGCGGTAGGCAGTGTGGAACTGGCTAATGTGCTTTGTATGCAATGCTGTCTGCTGTGCCTCATGTGCTCATTTATCCAGAGTTGTGTCTATACCGGAGGTATGATACTAGCCAGATCACCAGGTGAAAACATAGGGGGGAAAACAGCCAAAGAGAAGAAAACTGATGCAGCCATCACATGTAATGATTGGTAAGCTGCAATATAATACATTTTTGGTTTTGGGTTTAAACTTCAATGTAATCCACTGTAGTCAGATTCCAGATTTCTCAGCTCATATCAATTAGTGTTTATTTACACTTGTGCCCATTATTGCGCCCCTTTGAAAAGTGATCTGTGGTGGACTGTTTTTTAGAGGCATTTGATAGGAAGTTTAGATGGAATTTGACCCTTGAAAGACTACAGCACTGCATCGCAACCGCATGCATTATATGCAGTTACATGCAGTTTAGGGCAGTTACGATGCCTCCCCATTCACTTGAATAGTTTGCACTTTCCAGTGAACTCCCTACTGTACACATTCTGTGGCCTAATTTTTGCCACGCCACTTCACATTATGACCGCGGCAGCTACATTATTCAAGACTTTTTCATTCATTCCTGGGTGTCCATACTTACCTTTGCTCGAACATTTTCATAGGATGCCGGGCTCACCAAGGAAAAGCAAATCAGGAAAACATCCTGAAAAGGAAAAGAAGATTTGCTGTAATTCTGCAACAATCATTTTGTCCAAAGTAAAGATGAAAAAGACATCTGCAGAGGCCAGACATGTTAATACGGGTTATGGCAAATCAGAACCTTTCATGTGGGTCCTCTGAAGGTGCTCTATATATATATATATATACACACAATACGAAAACCCACAAACATCAGTATTAGCACATCCACAAAAACACACATTAGGGTTGGCAGAAAGGAGATGGACTTTCAGCCTGGATATACTTTGCACAACAATATGATAGACTGGTGATATGGTGGTTGCATGCCTTATAGTTGGTAAAGCAGTTGTACAGAGTAAAAAATATGCTGCCACATGATCACATCACAACAGAAGAGTGCAATGTTTCAGAGCCACACAAACCCCCTTCTATTTCAATGATGTTTATTGAAAATATACTATCTTGCCCTTATAGATGCCCGATGCAGGACCGGAGCAGCACCGCGAGGAGTATCAAAGTGGCAGTATAGGCCATAGAATACTACAAATTGTGTGGAAGTTACAAGTTAAAGGGACGAGCGTCCTCGTCAGTCCCTGGTATTTTCGAACAATTGATGAGGCTGGGGGAGAGTCAGGGAGGAAACCCCGTTTAGTTTAGTGCAGATCTAAATGCAAAAACAATAAGGGTTTGCTCCCCTTCACATTGATACAAACCCTCTTCTTTAGGCATGTGATGATCATCACATGCCTGACAAAGGGGTCTTGTGCTGCTTCGACATGTTGCACTCTTCTATTGTGATGGATCCTTCTTCAAAAAAGACCGTTCAGATTTTATCCTAACATCTCTGGTGTGCTGGCAAATATTAAACTGTTCAATGCATGTTCCAGTCTCCAGCTGGTGTTTGCTGCAGCACCCATTACTTTAAAGCCCATTACATGAATGTTTGTGATAGCAATGTGGCACCCTTATCCTAAACAGAGCTGCTAGTAAATTTAGCTGTACTAGGTGGTAGCTAGCCTGGCTGATTTGTAGTCTATTGATCAAATGGGTTTCTCCTAAGCTTGGGTTTACCTGTGATTTATCCCTTTTGTCAATAGGTGGCGTTGTTACCTTTGGCATTTGCCTGACCAGTTACAGTGAATTCGGGTTAAGAGTGTATATACTTCTCTCAGCCAATCAGCAGGAGTTTCTTTGGCTGCCGAGAATGCTGGCAGAGGGTATTTATTCAGAGAGAGTCAGCTAATCGGGGGTTCTTTCCCCCCAGGCTGCAGCCTAGGTGGGTGTGTGTAGAGCAGCAACCGAGGTTGTAGGCCTGAAGCCTGGGGCCTTGCCACATGTGACCGGGGCTCTGTCGGAGAGATCCTGGTTGTTGCCAGGAGGCATGGGAGAGGAATTTGCTAGTGGGTCAACCACTCTTGTTGCCGGAGGGGAGTGTAGAGGGATGGAGTTGTGAAGGAGTACCAAAGGAGACTCTTCATCAGCCGGGAATTGTGAAGTGGCTGGGAAAGCTTCAAGAGAGAACTCATCCAAGGAATCTAGCGGGTAGCTGTGAGTTAAGCTTGAGGAATCTAGCGGGTAGCTCTGAGCTAAGCTTGAGGAACTACAGTGGGATACTGTGAGTAAAGTATAGGAGACAGCAGTTGCTACAAAATACAGATTGCTGAATTCAGCTTAAGGCTGGGTTCACACTGCTGCGAACTCTACTGCGAATTTACGCCTTTGCGATAGATTAAATTCGCAAGTCATCTCCAATAACATAGTGTTCTATCAGGGCAGTTCACATAGATGCGTTGCGAATCTAATCCGTGAAAAAAAAGGGTCCTGTGCGAGTTTGATCCGTGTGCGATGCTGTGCGTTGCGAATTCAGCTCCATAGACTACAATAGAACATGGATTGAAAACGCAATTTCCCATTCACATCACTGCGATAGCTTCCCCCTCCAGCTACAGCTACAGCTTTGCAGTAGATTCACACCAACACATGTAGAAATCTCACTTGTCTGAACTGAAAAAACTTGCATCGCAATCATATTAAATTTGCAGAAAATTTGCACCGCAGCCTAAAGGCCCTTTTTCTGTATAGCTGTCTGCCTAGTTCTATATTTGTCTAAAGAGTCTGCCTAATTGCTATTGCATTTGCGTAAGGGTGTCCTGTGCCCTACTCTTCTCTCCTACATTTTCCTGTGAAGAGAAATAAAATTGTCTTTGTTTAAAAGTGACTGAAGCCCATCTTTCCACCTTGTACAACACCCACCATGCCTAGTAACCTGCACCCTGAGGAGGAATGGCAGCCCTTCCGGCCTCTCAGGGTCACCACCAGGCCCTTGGAGATTGGGGAGGGCTCTACAGGAATATGAGTGATTGCTCCCAATGTTGAGGGTATGTGGCCTGGTTCAGGAAGGGGGAGAGCACATGCTTGCTGGCCCACCTTCAGCCTGGCCAGCCAGGTTGCTTGGCCAGGAATAAGGGTCTGGTGCAGCTCGGTCCGCTCACCCAAACCTCTGGCAGGCAGCTTGTCACAGATCAAACTCTGAAGGTTGACAATCCGCTCTCCACATGGGGGGTTGGTTGGAGGAGGATCAGGGCTGCAACCGTCACTGTAGGTCCAGTCAGAAGTAGAAGGGTGGAACTGTGTGTAAGAGCTGCTCTCTGTGGAGCAGCATTACAGCGTGCCTTGTCAAAGATGGATGCCGCTGTTTTCCCGGGCGTTCTGCACATGCATGGGCGTGGTGACATTCTTGATTCTTGACTTCTGACCACAGGGGCCCTTGGGAGTAGATGCAATACCATGACGGTCCGAGTGTGTCAATGATGAAATAATCAATTTCTGTCATTTTGATAACTACACAGCTTGTTCAAGAATTCTCCATAGTGGCGTTAGCAGGGCTTTTTTCAGCTGGAACTTGGTGGAACCACCTCTGTCTCAGGCCCTTTGTTCCCTGATCACCACTATCACTTGTAAACACAGACGTCTGCATTCTTTGTTTACAAGTGACAGCTTGTCTCCCAATGGCTCCTACAGATCTGATCTCCTGGGTGGCTCCCACTGAATGCAGAATGGGGACAAGAGAGATCCAGGTGTCCAGGGAGCAGTAAGGTGGAAAGTGGTTGAGTTCCTGCACCTATTTTCTGATAAAAAAAGCTCTGGGCGTTAGTATTCAATCACAGAACTATCTTGTTGGAGTGATTTGCTCATGTTACCAGACAGACTCTGGTCTACTGCACCTTACTTGACTTGCTGCCTTAAACTGTATGAAATTTTCCTTATGGATCTACCACTCCATTTATGGCATGGAGACATCTCCAGAGTTATACTGTGATTGTAGTATGCATGAGATGTGAGGCATGAGGCAGCTGCTGTATACTAGATGACATTGTCTTTTTTAATTATAGCCGAGGTGTTGGTGGTGGATATATTATTATCCAGCTCTGAATTTTTGTGACTGCGATGAAATGTTCTATATGCAATAAACTTTAACTTTTATTCAATATTCCCTGTTTAAGCTGCATGGCCCTTTATGTAACCACTTGTTGAGGGGTCTCTGTTCTCCCCAAATTTTCTTCTTTTGTGATATGCCTTTTGGGTTACAGGGCCGCACCGCTACTAGGTGAGACAGCAAAACATTGGGAGCACTGCAACATTTTCCATGGATGGGTGCAGTGCCTATAGCCCAGTGAGAAGGGGGCAATGCTGTGGGGGGAGGGGTGATGTGGAAGGGGGTTGGGCAGGTTATGTGAAGGGGGGCAGTGCTGTTGGGGGGGTGATGTGGAGGGGGTGGGGTGATGTGAGGGGCAGATGATGTGAAGGGGCAGAGCATACTACTGTGTGTGTGTGGGGGGGGGGGGGATTTGTTATGTGAGGGGGAGTGGGTAATGTGAGAGAGTCTCCGGACCTCTGCTGGCAAAAAATTTGGCTGATCGGACATCCATAAATCACCAGGCTCCTTTGACAGACAGCATACTTGTCCAATGCTGGGACATGTGCTGCTTATCATAGGTGGTAGTTGATCCAGGAGGCGGGGCTTATGTGATGGTGGGCACACTGCCATTCAAATTAAAGCTGACACAGTGGGAGACGCCGGCCTGTGTGATGATCCGCCAGCTCTCCTCTTTCACTCTTCTCTGATCCCCGCCACAGGTGAGGGCAATGTGGGCTCAGGTGAGGCTGCATTACTGAGCATGGGTGAGGTTGCATACCTAGGCACAGGTGAGGCTGCATTGCTGGGCACTGGTGAGGCTGAGAAGTGGGCACAGGTGAGGCCTCATTGTTGGGCACTGGTGAGGCTGAGTTGTGGGCATAGGTGAGGCTGCATTCTTTATGTAGCGCACTCCTGAGCCCTGGGGCTCTGGGGACCCTGATGTAAGGAAGGGGCTCTCTGGGGACCCTGATGTAAGGGGGGCTCTCTGGGGACCCCAATGTAATGAGGGAGGCCCTCTGGGGACCCTGATGTAAGGGGGGCTCTCTGGGGACCCCGATGTAATGATGGGGCTCTGGGGACCCTGATGTAAGGGGGGCTCTCTGGGGACCTTGATGTAAGGGGGGATCCACACTCAGATATGTAACAATATTATAAATATATATATATATATATATACACACACGGTAAATATATATATATATATATATATATGTATATATACATACACACATACACAGATTTTATACATGTGTATGCCCGCCCCAGTGTATGATTCTCTTTACTCCGCTGCTAAGGGCTCTAGCCTCAGATCGTTTGTAGACCTAGCAACACTCCTGGTTGGGAAGATGAGGGAGCAGGTCCAAAAGATGTGGAAGAAGTGTTCATCAGCTAGGAGGCAATGCCACCATGTACAGGGCAGAGCTGGGTTCAACTTGTGAAGCCTATAAGGAGTGAAGTATGTCCTGTGTAGGATTTTAACCACTTGCCGACCGTGAAGCGCAGGTTGACGGCGACAAGATGGCTCTCCTGGGCAAACCGCCGTCATCTGACGGCGGCTGGCAGATCGCGCACTGTGAGCGTGCGCGCGCGCCGGCTGAGGCGCGTTCGCTCGCTCACTGTGTCCGGGGAGGGCCAGGGAGCGCGTGCGGCAGACTCGATCTCCGCCAGCTACCCGCGATGCCCCCCCCGGAGTGAAGGAACGGAGGTCCGTGTAAGTAAACACGGATCTCCGTTCTGTTAGGGGGGAAGAGAGTGATCACAGCCTTCCTCTACATGGAAGCTGTGATCACTCCCCTCCCCCTGCCAGTCAAACACTAAGACAGTTAGAACACGCCCAGGGAACACAGTTAACCCTTAGAGTGCCCCCTGCAGGTTAACCCCTTCACTGCCAATGGCATTTACACAGTAATCAGTGCATTTTTATAGCACTGATCGCTGTATAAATGCCAATGGTCCCAAAAAAGTGTCAAAATGGTCCGACATGTCCGCTGAAATATCGCAGTACCGCAAAAAATCGCAGATCGCCGCCATTATTAGCAAAAAATAAAAAAAAAATAAAAACCCAAAAATGAATTCTCATCATCCGTAAACGCGACCACTTTTGCGCAAACCAATCAATAAACGCCGATTGCGATTTTTTTATCACAAATATGAGGAAGAATATAAATCAGCCAAAACCGATGAAAAAAA
>BLSH010368403.1:1475495-1489790 GCA_018402905.1 Glandirana rugosa | reverse complement strand
AGTAGGCAAACTGATGACCACTGATGAAAAAACGGATGAAAAAAAACGGATGAAAAAACGGATGAAAAACGGATGAAAAACGGATGAACTGATGAACTGATAAACTGATGAACTGATGAAAGGTCTGTGTGTGTGAAAGGACCCTAAACGGCAGGTCTCAAATGTCAGACCAGTCCTCCTTATCCATATCTGGTATGTCCCTGAGCCACTTGTTCCAGAGGGCAGAGATATCAGGCAGGGTAGTGAAGATCGACTTTACTTACTTTTAATGCAAATTAATTAACTGAAAACGAATGCAGCAATTAGTTGCAAATTAATGCAGCTCTGTAATCAATAAAACATCTCAGATCACATTTCTGTGGTGCTGTAATGCAAGCGTGTTACCGCACATTACATCATGCATTCATGTGCTTGGTGTTAGGACAGCCAAATACTTTTCTAAACACAGCAAAAATGCACCGATCCTTATCTGGAATGTGACGCACAGCAACATACTACCGTTCTTTGTGGAGCACTGAAGTGCAGGTGCGCATTGGGGTGCCATTTGGAATGTAACATGCATTACCTCTCGTTGCTATAGTGTGCATGTTACTGTAGTGCATTAGTGTAAACTGGCCCCAAAGGCATTTTATAAATACAAGTAGGGGGAGATTTACTAAAACTGGTACAGCTGTGCATAGTAACCAATCAGCTTTTAGGTTTAAGCCTAGGTTCATGCTGATGCGGGTTTTAAATTGTGCGGGTTCAGCTGAACTCGCACGATTTCAAACCGGCAATGCAGTCCGACTTAGGGGGCGATTTGACAGACATCTGTGTGGGTTCATGCACAGATGTCTATACAAATTGCCCCCGCAGTCGCCAAAAATAGTACAGGACAATAAGCCCATGATTTGCCTGATTTGTCAGCAAATTGGCAGCTATTGCCGGCAATGGCACTGTCTGAATCAGTGCGATGCCGACTTTGCGGCACAGTGGTATAGTGTTTAGCACTTTCGCCTAGCAGCAAACGGGTCGCTGGTTCGAATCCCAACCACGGCACTACCTGCCTGGAGTTTGCATGTTCTCCCTATGCTGCATGGGTTTCCCCCGGGTACTCTGGGTTCCTCCCACACGCCAAAGACATGCTGGTAGGTTAATTGGATCCTGTCTAAATTGGCCCTAATATGCGTATGCATGAATGTGAGTTAGGGACCTTAGATTGAAAGCTCCTTGAGGGTAGGGACTGATATGAATGTACAATATATATGTAAAGTGCTGCGTAAATTGATGGCGCTATATAAGTACCTGAAATAAATAAATAATACATAAACCCCCGCAAGGGTAACCTTTCATTCTGTTGAACATTTTGTCCTAAATAAAGGTGGGCCAAAAAGCCCTGAAAACAGTATTACCTACACTTCAGCAATACCCCCAACAGATTAATATTTACAGTGGCGAAAATAATTATGTGATCCCATGCAGATTTTGTAAGTTTGCCCACTTACAAAGAAATGAAGGGTCTATAATTGCTATCATAGGTGTATTTAAAATGATAGAGAGAGAATATCAACCAAAAATCCAGAAAAAAACACATGATACAAATGTTATAAATTGAGTTGCAGTTCAGTGAGTAAAATAAGTATTTGATCCCTTACCAACCAACAATAATTCTGGCTCCCACAGACTGGCTACAGTAGGTGCTCATGTGGTACACAGATTATTCCTGTCAATTTAAGAAGGTGCTCCTAACGACAGCTCATTTTGTGTATGTAGCCATGTACTAGCTCGAGAGTGGCTGGTAGTAGTGGTTCACATTATAGCTGCCCTCAATCACACCATATATCACACATCCGGAGACACTGACCAGACCGGCTCTTGTATTTGTTGTTTTATTTAGGGGAAATAACTTGGATGGGGATAAGGGATGACTGTGGGATGCCCAAAGAATTATAGTACATGAACTCCATATACAGTCCTGTATATGCGCACTTGCACTGCAGACTATCCTTCTGCAGACTGTTACTCCTCACAACTCTCCAGCACTCAACTTGCTGACCATTTCTTCTACAGTTCTCTCTCTAGCACAGAACTTGCAGATTATCACTCTTTTAGTTCCCTCCAGCACATCACTTAGTTTCCAGCCTGAAAGGAAATATTTATGAAGCTTCTCTCCTCCTTCCTCTTCTCCGGGGCTATCACGTGGTGAGGCCTACTCTGTATTAGCAGGACCTCAGGAACACCTATTACAGGCCAGGGATCATGGGCCCCTGAATGTGTAGCAAAGTACTTGAGTGCTAGCCGGGCCTTTGATGGACTACAACTCCCAGTCCATCTCTCTTCCAGGTCCCACTGACCTGCTTTTCCTTAGTGACTCTCCTTCCCCTGACTGGCTCCCAAGGCCTCCACAGACTGTCCACTATACCTCTCCCAGCCTGCTCCAGCACTTTCTCCTCCAGCCCACAGGGACCGTCACTCACCAAACCGGTGGATCACTTTAAAGTCTCTCTTCGTGTAGCACCTCCGCTGTTCTCCTGTTCCCCTGTGCGACTCCAGGAATCACCACAACTTCTGGCTGCACCCGAACCTCCAGCCTCAAGGTCACCCCCCCAGATGGAGGCAACCTCCCGGGTAGGGGCCTCCACAGCTCCTCTGCTACATCTCCAGACTTTCACCCGACACTCTCTCCTCCCCGACTGACCCAGCCCAGAGTATATAAAAAGGCCTGCCCCCTGCCAATCCAGATTGGGGATTGGTCAAGGCTTCCTATTACACTCCAAATGATGACACCTTTGTCCCACCTTCATTCTGGAAAGTTCCAGTGCCTCCCAGTAGAGGGTAGGAGGGTTTAGTGACTTCATCTGTTGGGCTGCCCCAGTCCTCCCTGAGACACTCCCCAAGCCCAGATCAAAACATTCAGGCCTGACTAAATTTTACCTCACCTATCAAAATCCTGCTAGAAACGCACCTGCATTATGGGGGTGCTACATGTACAAAAGACACCTGTCCACAGAATCTCTTTCCTCCATTCAAACCTCACCATCATAGTCAAGACCAAAAAGCTGTCAAAGGACATTAGGAACAAGATTGTAGACCTGCACAAGGCTGGAATGGGCTACAAGACCAACATCAAGAAGCTTGGTGAGAAGGAGACAACTGTATTAGCAAGTATTCGGAAATGGAAGAAATACAAAATAACCATCAATTGCCCAAGATTTCGCCTCATAGGGTAAGGATGATCATGAGAAAAGTGGGGGATCAGCCCAGAACTACACGGGAGGAGCTTGTGAATGATCTCAAGGCAGTTGGAACCAAAATCAAACAAACCATTGGTAACACAATATGCCACCATGGATTGAAATCCTGCAGCGCCAACAAGGTCCCCGTCCTCAAGAAGGCACAGGTACAGGCCTGTCTAAAATTTGCCAATGAACATCTAAATGATTCAGAGAAGGATTGGGAGAAAGTGCTGTCGTCAGATGAGACAAAAATTGAGCTGTTTGGTATTAACTTGACTCGCCGTGTTTGGAGGAAGAAAAATGCTGATTACAACCCTAAGAACACCATCCCTACAGTGAAGCACGGAGGTGGAAACATTATGCTTTGGGGCTGTTTTCTCTGCTAAAGGTACAGCCGGACTTTGCTGCATTGAGGAGACAATGGATGGTGCCATGTATTGTAAAATCTTGGATGAGAATCTTCTTCCCTCAGCCAGAACACTGAAGATGGGTCATGGATGGTAAAGAGTACCTGTCACTGCCTATTAATATCACAATGGATGTTTACATTCCTTGTGACAGCAATAAAAATTATCAGAATTTTTTTTTAAAGAGACAGTGTAAAAAAATAAAATAACATTTTTTTTTTTTAAAGCTTCCCAGTCTGTCTGTGTAGAATGCAGGGGGACTGTGTGATGTGCAGGGGGGCTGTGTAATGTAAAGGGTTCCAGAGGTACAGGACTGTGTAATGTAAAGGGGTCCAGAGGTGCGGGGGCTGTGTAATATAAAAGGTTCCAGAGGTACGGGGGCTGTGTAATGTAAAGGGGTCCAGAGGTACGGGGGCTGTGTAATGTAAAGGGGTCCAGTGGTGCGGGGGCGGTGTAATTTAAAGCGGACCAGAGGTGCAGCGGGCTGTGTAATGTAAAGGGGACCAGAGATGTGTGGGCTGTGTAATGTAAAGTGGGCCAGAGGTGTGGGGGCTGTGTAATGTTATCTTCATTTATTAGCAAGTACATATGGCCCTCCATGCATTCACATACATTGAATCTGGCCCTTTAGTGGAAAAGGTTGCTTACCCCTGTACTAAGTCATGTTTTGCTTGGAGATCAAATATTTTACTCACTGAACTACAACTCAATTTATAACATTTGTATCATGTGTTTTTTCTGGCTTTTTGGTTGATATTCTGCCTCTATCATTCAAAATACCAGTATGATACAAATTACAGACCTTTCATTTCTTTGTAAGTGGGCAAACTTACAAAATCTGCAGGGGATCAAATAATTATGTTTCCCATTGTATATACACTATAGTGTCAAAAGTATTGGGAAACCTGCCTTTACACGCACATGAACTTTAATAGCATTCCAGTCTTAGTCCATAGGGTTCAATATTGAGTTGGCCCACCCTTTGCAGCTATAACGGCTTAAATTCTTCTGGGAAGGCTCTAATTCATCCCAAAGGTGTTCTATCAGGTTTAGGTCAGGACTGTCAAGTTTCTCCACCCCAAACTCACTCATTGATGTCTTTATGGACCTTGCTTTGTGCACTGGTCCAAAACATTTGGTGAAGGGTGGGCTTATGGTGTGGGGTTGTTTTTCAGGGGTTTGGCTAGACCCCTTAGTTCCAGTGAAGGGAAATCTTAAGGCACCAGCATACCAAGACATTTTGGACAAATTTATGCTCTCAACTTTGTGGGAACAGTTTGGGCATGTCCCCTTCCTGTTCCAACATGACTGCACTCCAGTGCACAAAGCAAGGTCCATAAAGACCTGGATGAGCGAGTTTGGGGTGGAAGAGCTTGACTGGCCTGCACAGAGTCCTGACCTCAACCCGATAGAACACCTTTGGAATGAATTAGAGAAGACTGCGAGCCATGCCTTCTTGTCCAACATCAGTGCCTGACCTCACAAATGTGCTTCCACAAGAATGGTCAAACATTCCCATAGACACACTCCTAAACCTCGTGGACAGCTTTCTCAGGAGAGTTGAAGATGTTATAGCTTCAAAGGGTGGGCCAACTCAATGCTGAACCCTACGGACCAAGACTGGGATGCCATTAAAGTTCATGTGCATGTAAAGGCAGGTTTCACAATACTTTTGGTAATTTAGTGTGTGTGTGTGTGTGTATATATATATATATATATATATATATACATGGTGTCACACAAAAGTGAGTACACCCCTCACATTTTTTAAATATTTTATTATATCTGTTCATGTGATAACACTGAAGAAATAACACTTTGCTACAATGTAAAGTAGTGAGTGTACAGCTCCCTCCAGTGGCTAATCCTCATATCTCTATATATTTAATACAAAAGCAAAAATATGGCAGAGCAGGTTTGTAAAGATGTGCAGATCACAAAAAAACATACATTTAGGATAAATGTCCACTGAAAATACACTCTACTTTTCCTTTATAGTTGCTGAACAGGGAGCAGCATGTTAATAATGAGTTTTATACCATTTCAGACCCAAAACCACAGATTATGAATAGTAAAAGATTCTATAATCTATTCATACAGAATATGATACATAAACCTTATTCAAAATAGTGCTTAATTTAGCATACACAGCAAAACCAAGGCACTGAACCATGTTTTGAATTAGCCTCTTTGCACCTCGTTTTATTATCTTGGCACCAAACAGAATCTCATTTTACTGATTAAGGCATGTAACCAAGCACATGTGATAGTGGCAATAGTTATGTGTAAGGGACATTCTTAACAACAGGCTGGCTACCCATTCTAAAGATTAATAAATTGCTCCTACATGAATTACAAAGTCTCATTGTGCAAATCAATGCACAGGGTTTAAACCAGGCACAGCAGGCATATAAGCAGTGGGGTGAATTATCAGTGAGGAAAAGAGACAATTACTGAATGCAGAAAGCGACATCTCAAATTATTAATGACTACCTGCACAATCTAATTAAAAATATGCATTTTTTTTCTGAACACAACGACTGAAAAGCTCAATTAAATTTAGCTGTTCACATCATTAAAACTAAACCTTTAGGATATTTCCCAGCTGAAAGATACAACAGTGGGAAACCCTCTTAGCAATATCTGGTTACATTTAACATCTAGATAAAAGCGTAATCCCAGCATTGTAGAGTTTTTAAATAATAAAAAATATATACTATTGCCTATTAAAATGTCTCAGCACATGCATTGTGCTGTATTTGAAATGCTGGGATTAATGTAACCTGGAAATGTAGACTTTTTTTTTCACATAAAGTCAGAGGAGTGTTTAAAGGAGAAGTATGATGAAAGCTTTTTTGGCTATACTTCTCCTGTGGGTCACAGGAATGCACTTAGTTCTGCATTCCTGTGCCCAGAGTCAGCTGATAGCAAGCTAAAGTCCGCTGTCGACTGACATCATAGAGCTTGTCCAGGCTCTGCAGGGATCCCAACAATAATGCCCAAATGCCTGCCCGCCAACTGGCTCAGCCTCTCAGTGCTCCTTGAGCCAGTGCCTCCTGCTCCCTCCACAGCCCAGCACCAGTGGCGTTGCTATGGGGGGGGAGGGGGGTGCGGACTGCACTCGGATGACACCCGCCAGGGGGGTGACATCAGGGCTTTTTTCTGCACCTCCGGCGCTGGCCCTGTGCTTTCTGCTTAGTACTGCTGCTCCTGTCTGGGCCGCTGCACTGAACTCTCCCTGGGAGCAGCTGATGTACAAATGCTGGGCATGTACCGAGCATCTCTTGCTGCTGCCTGTCACACAAGAGCCAGGGAGTGGAAGCTATTACTAGAAGGCTCCTTATGACAGGTCATGAGCAGGAGCCTAGGAGGAGGGACATCACTCTCACTGCATTGAGCCACGTATCTGAGGCCTGTGTTCTGAGGGGGTAGAAATGAAAAGCATTTAGCGTGCTAATTGAATAGGAAGGGGGATGGGGGTCTGTGCTTAGAGGGGGAAGACAGTCCTGTCAAGGATGGTGATTTGGGGGTGGAACTCTCATCTAGCAGCCACCTTAACTCTGCACCCACCTGAATTCTGCACCCACCTAAACTCTGCACCCACCTGAACTCTGCACCCTGCACTCACCCAAACTCTGCACCCTGCTCCCACCTAAACTCTGCACCCACCTGAACTCTGCACCCTGCACCCACCTAAACTATGCTGCCATCTGAACTCTGCACCCACCTGACCTCTGCACCCACCTGAACTCTGCACCCTGCACCCACCTGAACTCTGCATCCACCTAAACTCTGCACCCTGTACCCACCCAAACACTGCACCCACCTGAATTCTGCACCCTGCACCCACCTAAACTCTGCACCCACCTAAATTCTGTACCCACCTGAACTCTGCACTCTGCACCCACCTAAACTCTGCACCCACCTGAAATCTGCACCCACCTGACCTCTGCACCCTGCACCCACCTGAATTCTGCACCCTGCACCCACCTGAACTCTGCACCCTACACCCACCTAAACTCTGCACCCTGCACCCACCTGAACTCTGCCCCCTACACCCACCTAAACTCTGCATCCTGCACCCACCTAAACTCTGCATCCTGCAATCACATATCTCTGCACCCTGCACCCACCTAAACTCTGCACCCTTCACCCACCTGAACTCTGTACCCACCTAAATTCTGTGCCCTGCACCCATCTGACCTCTGCACCTAGCACACACCTGAACCCTGCACTCTGTATGTAGCACCCCCTGGTATTTAATGCCCTTTACAAATAACAATTGGTGTACCATTTTATCTAGCACCACTCATAAAAGTCCCATGGGCAAATCGCTTCTTGATTTTTTGGAATATTGCGGACTGAGTGTTGCTTTGGTCTAAGAATAGGTGGCCTCTTTTTGGCTTCACGCACTTAATGTCCCTTTAGGACCCTCCCACACCCAGTTGCTGTGGCACACTCAACCCCCCGCCCCCCAACTCCAGGGAAAGGTGTGGTGCGTGGTTGAGTTCATTCACCTTTTCTTTGAGAAAAATGCCCTGGGTGACAGCACCAAGTAGCACTGTGGCCGGTTGGGGAGGCGGTGCAAGATGCATGCAATGCCCTACTGCCTGTCCTGCTGTCACTCCGCAGAGGCAGGACAGAGCACTGTAGCAGGCTAGCGGGGGGGTGACACCATGTGACACCATGTTTTACTGCACCAGGTGACACCAAGCCTAGTGATGCCACTGCCAATGGAGGGACAGAAAATAGAGCGGGGACTGACAGTCACCCCTCCATGCTCACAGCGGTCCTGAGGACTGAGCGATCAGCAGTCTTTAATCGTTCAGTTCTCAGTGTAGAGCCAGCGGGGGACAGATGCAGCATCAGATTGATGCTGCATTTCTGGAGTTCAGCTTTAAAGCAAACTTGTGTTTGACCATTCAGGGCAACGCAACAGGTTTGCATAAACCCCATAACTACCTTTCGTTCTTCCAGAGCCACTCTATTCAGCATCAAAATCCAAAGGCAATTCTTGGTACCGACAAGTCCAGCATTCCACTTAAAGAATATGTTACCCTAACATTTCATATTCCTGATAAGTCTCTGATGTACAATATACTTGTGTTAAAAAGTATCCTGTTATCTTTGCATTGCTTCCTATGTGTGAAAAACTGGCGATACCACCAGTCCCCCTGCTTTCCTATTTCAAACTGACCAAGCTAGGCATGTGAGCACTTCCATTTCAGCGTGGTCAGGTTTTTGGCTGTGCTGGGAGAGCAGCCTGCCTGTCCTCCAATGACCAAGGCTTGTGCTGACACTCCCCCTGCACAGCCATTCACTGGGAAGATCAGTGTGCTGCTGTTTCTCCATCCCCATCTCTGTAAACCCGTTATGCAGCTGAGAACAGAGATTTTGTAATCACGTATTTTAAAAAAAGAAAAAAAAAGATTTATTTTAAAGCTATACACAAATGCTTGCTTTTTATTTCTGTTTTTAACATATTGGGTTGATTTACATGGTAAGGATTCACATATACTTTAATCCTGAGACAGTGCTGGGCCATAAGGAGTAGTCCATAGCCTGTGTAAACTAAAACGTTAAATACTTGTAGCTTACACAGGATTTTCCCTTCACTCTTGGCAGCTGAATGGAAAAGTACAAGGTCAAAGTAATGGTTCCTTTTATATTAACAGCTAACCCAACTATGATGTCTTGTCAAGCAGCTAATACTTAGACTCAACCAAAACATCCCATTGATCATAGCCCCATTAATTTAATCTGGATACTACCCATCTAATACGTACAGTCTGTGGGTAGGAAAGTGGTCTCAGACGGTCATAGTCCTCCTGTCCAGCTGTATCCCATAATCCTAGGTTCACAGGCTTACTGTCCACCATCACATTAGCCGAATAGTTATCAAACCTGTCATGAAGTGAAACATTAATACACAGATTGCACAATGTCGTAATTACAATGATGTCCACAGAAAAATTCTTACATTTTATAACTGCCATACTGTATGTTTAAAGAGAACGGAAATTAAAGTGGGTGTGGCGCAGGGTTTCTCAACCAGGGTTCTGTGGAACCCTAGGGTTCCTCCAGGGGTTGCTAGGGGTTCCTTGGTCAATTTCTACCCTTCAGATAAATACCCAATGATACCACTGATCTTTTTAGCGATCTGTAAGGGGGTAATTCTTCCCAATGATCACAAGTGTAAGGAGCATTCTTCTCACTGACCATCACACTAATGTATCATGAGTTGTAGACTTTTCATTTTTAGCAGGGGTTCCCCGAGACCAGAGAACTATTTCAAGGGTTCCTCGGTGTTGAAAAGGTTGGGAAAGGCTGGTATGGAGTCACATAAACTCCGGGGCCACTCAGGTGTGCAAAACCAAACAACAAAAAAATATATAAAATGTGAAAACTGGAAAACTATGTGCCCACAAGGGTCAGTGCTAACTGAGTATAAATAGGTTCAAAGAGCAAACATTAAATACATGAAATCCTGAAAAAATGTGCAAGAACAAGAACAATAAATGGCCCTGGAGTTTATGTGACTCTATACAATATACTACACTAGCAGCGCCACACCCCACTTTCATTTCCGTTCTCTTTAATTTGTAGCACCTGCTCAGCAGTTGTTTAATGGGGGCAGCAGCTATATATACATATACATATTTTTTCATTAATCCATAGCGCGGTACTATCCCCTCTGTCTTACCTGTATACTGTATGTTTAGGTTGTACATGAAAACTTTACAAAGAAACAGTGAGATGATTCATGGAAGAACTTTCTTTTAGGCCCTGCCCTGGTCTATTAAACAAACCAATTATATGTATATGAAGCAAAAAGTTGTCTCAGCCCAAGCAGGGCTGTATTTACCATAAAATGGTATTTGTGAGCCAGTGCCTAGGGCAGTGCCTCAACATTTCCAAATCATGGATACATTTTCATTATTTTACTTCCCTTTTCTGTCCACCACTGCACACTTGTGGCTAAATTCAGAACTGCACTGGAAAGGGCATGCAGGGCAAGTTGTGAGGAGTAAGGCCCCTCTCACATGGGCACTGTCAGACAGCAATGCCAGGTGGTTGAGGTGCATTTTTCACTCACCTCAGCCGCATGTCAAAACCAGGCAGTGGCTGCCGGACCAGCATCATTTTCATTGTCAGAAAAAAAAAATAGGTTGTGTTGCATTTGTCAGCCAATACCCCCTGCCAATGTGCCCCATAGAGGTGAATGGATGCAATTGCAGTGAGATGAAGAGGGATTTTAGTGTCCCTCTTTAAACAGGCATGCAGGAGGCGACTAACTGTGGGCCAGCCGCTGCTGATAATGCAACCCACTGAAGGTCACAAGTCAGCAGCTAGGCCCATGTAACAGAGGCCTAAAGTCTCGTACACACGGGACGACGATCGTACTTACGATCGTCTCAAATCGTGTGTTGGATAATGTAACTTGCATACTGACTGCACTAAATGATCGCACGACCACAGAAAGAACGTTCAGGTGCATGTAATTAGCATCCGGCCATTAGTGACTTCGGAGCATGCGTGTTTTGCACAATACAACTTGTTGCTCTGTACACACAATACAACGGTCGTATGAGAGCTTGTTGGTACAACCAAGTTTTCTGGTCTGCTCATACAACTCCCCTTGTATGACCGTCGTATGTTGGCTGTTCTAATCGCGCATACGAACAATCAATTTCGCATACAAGGGTCGTTCATACGAACTGTTGTATACGATCGTCGTCCCGTGTGTACGAGGCTTAAGAAGGCTCTTCATTGTTTAGGAAACCTGAAACCATCTCTCCTCTTTTTACAGTTAAAAAGTAGCTGTGAATATAACACAGACAATATACTGCCTCCAACAGCTTATTTTACTCTTAATTTTTACTATAATAATTGCATGACATATGGGATGTAGGTTTAAAAAAGCTGTTGGAGGCAGTATATTGTCTGCATTATATTCACAGCTACTAAGGCTGAATGATATTTAATTATGGCTCTTACCACAAGCAGAGTTTTCTAGGCCAGACTTTAATTACATGCCCACTAAGCCACTTTAATTGTGCCTCTTGTAATTGTAGATCTCTTTGGTTACACAATTTTGTACATTTTACATTATATAAACATTTTCCATAAATGGTGAAATGTTAATCTTGAGTGTTGTCACCCTAAAGATATACACTAGATTGTCAAAAGTATTGGGATGCCTGCCTTTACACGCACATGAACTTTAATGGCATCCTAGTTTTAGTCCGCTGGGTTCAATATTGAGTTGGCCCACTGTTTGCAGCTATAACAGCTTCAACTGTCCTGATTAGGCTGTCCACAAGGTTTAGGAGTTTGTCTATGGGAATGTTTGACGGTTCTTTCAGAAGGGTATTTGTGAGGTCAGGCACTGATGATGGATGAGAATGCCTGGCTCGCAGTCTCCGCTCTAATTCATTCCAAAGGTGTTCTATCGGGTTGAGGTCAGGACTCTGTGCAGGCCAGTCAGGTTCCTCCACCCCAAAATCACTCATTCATGTCTTTGTGGACCTTGCTTTGTGCACTGGTGTGCAGTCATGTTGGAACAGGAAAGGGCCATCCCCAAACTGTTCCCACAAAGTTGGGAGCATGAAATTTTACAAAGTGTCTTGGTTCCCTTCAATGGAACTAAGGGGCCAAGCCCAACCCCTGAAAAACAACCCTACACCACAACCCCCCTCCACCAAATGGATGAGCGAGTTTGGCGTGGAAGAACTTGACTGGCCTGATAGAACACCTTTGGGAGGAATTAGAGTGGAGACCGCGAGCCAGGCCTTCTTGTCCAACATCAGTGCCTGACTTCACAAATGCACTTCTGGAAGAATGGTTAAACATTCTTCTAAGGGTGGGCCAACTCAATATTGAACCCTACGGACTAAGACTGGGGTGCTATTAAAGTTTATATGCGTGTAAAGGCAGGCATCCAAATACTTTTGACAATAGAGTATACATAAAAAGCCATATGAAAAATTGATAGAATAGAAAAGAAACCACGAGGTGGCATGGGATCAGAATATGGGTCAGGGTTGCCAATAGAAAGAATTTTTAAAATGTAAACATGGTATTACAGGTCCAGGTAGAGTCTAGTGATCTGGGTCACCTGTTGGTTTATCATATTTAGTTGGGACTTCAGCAATGGGATCTTCCTGTCATTGTCAGGGCCTTGTTCCTGCCCACCTTGGAGCTGTGTGTGTTTCCATACACCTTAGAGTAATCCCACTCTCCCTTTTTCTTTTTTTTACAATATTAAATTAATGAACACACCAAGGCAAAGAATGGGACCCCTCATGCCTGCTTCAGAAGTGCCTACTCAAGCAACCAAAACAGAGATTTTACTGTAATATTCAAAGGATAAGCATATAAAATATACAAAAATAGAAAATTATCCAATTGAATGCTCCAACATTTACCAAAATGGATACATTCACTTTGTATGGGTTAGCCCAACTATGCCAACACATAAACAATGTTTTTTACTCATAATACATGAAAAAATATGTCTTCAGTCATTAAAACATGGACTGTGGAATACCTCCAGTGGTCAACAGGGAGAGATTACCAGCACAGTACTGGTCATACAGTATCTCCGGACACCAGAAGAAATACTGACTCAGTGGCAGGAATATTTTTTTCAGATCCTTAATTACTTTTAATATTGCAAGACTTTATTGTATTATTATTTTATTTTATTTGCCATTTTAGGTTTGTTTTAAAGCAAATGCAAATTTTTAAAAAATGTTGTGCTGCCCTTGGTAATCAAATTCGGTTGTTGTAAAGTAAACAAATAACTAATATCCAACTACAGGATCTCTAGTGCACACACAAAAAAAGAAAAATATGCAGTTTGCAGAGGGAAATGCAACATAAAAGTGTTCCATTGTTAGAACAGACAAATAATAAAATCCATAAAAAAAACCCATCACCTACATGACTATACCGCTACCAGTGTGATAAACTGAGGATAATACAAAGACAGATTGGTATTCCACTTGTTTACTAGTATATCAGTTAGTTGATTATCTTGGTGGTGGTACAGCCACATACTGTAGGTGATGGGTATTTATTACTGACTTTATTATTTTTTGTTCTAACAAAGGTATACTTTTATGATGCATTTTCCTCTTTGTGTTTTTATGCAAGTTGTAGCCGTCACAAATAGTTTTTTTTCTTTCTTTTGTCATTTGCTTAGATTACAGTGCCTTGAAAAAGTATTCATATCCCTTGAAATTTTCCACATTTTGTCATGTTACAACTAAAAACGTAAATGTATTTTATTGGGATAAGACGTTTCTTCTTACCCGTTTTTACAGTGAGAGATCTACACGTTTCGACCATGTCTGTATGGGTTTTTCTGAACATCGACATTAACGTCACTTTCCACCCAGATGTTTCATAACTGAGTCCCCCCGACTTATGTTTACGTGCGGTGTGAAAAGTCTATAAATAAACCTTTTTTTAAACTTTTGGTAAATAGTAAAAGGAAGATGAAGTGTTAATACACGGTGAAACACAACCAGATAGTGTATTTTAGGGTTATTTTATGTAAATGCAAAAATCAACATTGTACTGTTTTACACCTTTTAAAGTTCCCTATACTTATGAAAAAGTTCCGTGACATTAGATTCGTTTACTGTTTTCTTTCTTTTTTTTGATAA
>BLSH010368403.1:1425823-1444695 GCA_018402905.1 Glandirana rugosa | reverse complement strand
AAATATCTTAATACCAAACTTAATACATGACGACAATTTCAGGGTAAAAACATGACCCCCTCATGGAGAAAAAAGATGAACAATGGTCCCTGCAACCGTCTGTTTTAAACTATACCCACTACCAAAAAGATATTGAGACATCAAATACCTCCCATCACATACCTTAGCCATACCCTGCTCAAACTTAATTCATCTTATCAAAACCCTCCTATTGGTAAAATTGACTCCGTTATGCAGGGTCTTCCTTCTATACCATTAATCTCAACTCGCTTGTGGACCTGCAAGCCCAAGACGACCAGGCAGGCTTGAAGCCCTGTTTCAGGCCCAGGCCCAGGCCTGCCTTGGGCTTGCTAGCGTGCTCCGTGCGATCGTTCGGGTTCCGTCCGGACCCGGACCCGGACTTTGTCCCGAAGTTCGGACGGACCAGCAGAACCCGAACGTCCAGGTGTTCGCTCAACTCTAATTACCATATCTTCCTTCTGGGACGTATTGCCTCAGTTAAAATGGTTATCCTCCCAAAACTATTCTACTTAATTCAAACTCGTCCCATACCGATTCCATACACTACCCTCCATAAACTACAGAGTTATAGAAAAACCATCACCCATATCAAATTTTGTCTGCCAACGTCCCTGGTAACAAGTAGAAAAAAGAGGTACTCCCCCAGTACAAAAATGGGACTTTAACAGCAGTACATAATTCAAACCATAATTCTATAAAAGCATAACAATTTTATTTTGACAAAATTAAAATTGAGTCAAAGTGTGACACATATATGTACGCTTAAAAAACAGTGGCATTAACATTACAAAACAAGTAAAGTTGTACATAGACTATGAGTAACGTCTTGAAGTAATTATCTAACTGGGTGTTCGCCCAACATGTTTCGAGATAATTGCCCTTCTTCAGGGGCGATCATAAATGCCCAGAGTAAGTACTCACACATCACCAAGTTACGCGATAATGTCATGATAATGCATGAACCGCCGTCCAATTGGGTGGAAAGGATAGGGGACCAAGTCAAAGGAAAGGAAAAGGAGAGAAGGGTATGGAACCCCAAAGTCCCCCACAGACAAGAAGGCCGATGTAAGCACCACAAGGACCACCCAAAAAACGGACTAGCCGCAAACAGGGAGGGAACTACCGCAGTGATGGCAGAGATCCTCAATTGACAAAAAATCATAAAATGACTGCCGTGATACAAGTTATGGCGCACATTTGGCCTCCCACTGTGGGAGGCCAAATGTGCGCCATAACTTGTATCACGGCAGTCATTTTATGATTTTTTGTCAATTGAGGATCTCTGCCATCACTGCGGTAGTTCCCTCCCTGTTTGCGGCTTGTCCGTCTAGTGAAGTGTTTGCTGCTTTATTTAATCCTTTTGCGCAATATTTATTTTATTTTAATATGTACTTACAGCGGCTCGTTGCTTAGTGGCCCTCCATTGGAAGAAACAGCCCCCCCCCCACATCTGAAGCCCTATATGCTAGGGTGAAGGAAGTCGAGTCAATGGAGCACATGACAGCTAAAATGCAGGATAGGTTGGAAGCCCATGATGGGATATGGGGGCTGTGGCATCGCCGGGAGGATGCATCGTGACCGCAGCGGTGGGAGCTGGTGAGACGTACCTTTACTTTATCTCTTTCTCTCTCTTCTTCTCTGTATCTTCTCTATATTTTGAATCATCTTACCTTTCTCCTCTTCAAGGTATCATTCACTATCACAACTTAATCTAGGAGTGAGGTTGTATACCACACTCCACACTGCTAGAACATAGCGGAAGTGGCTGCATTTTTAGTGAGACAGAATCTCTGCTGTCTCTGGGCTCAGGATTTTTGTGATACTCAGCTGCATTACACCTATAAGGATATGTGAGATGCTTACTGTATGTAAACAGGACTATTCTACTTTGAACATTGCAGTGCATATAATGCAGAATTATGCTCTCTATTCTGTAATGTGAATGTGTAAGTACAACCTCTTTTTTCTTTATATACAATAAAAATTGTTAATTGAAAAAAAATAAACAAATAAAATATCCCTAAATAAGCTGCAATCTTTTCTCAAGAAGAATAGGAATTACACAAATTAATTTGAAAACCTTTGTCCCACTCATTCTCTTACTTTGTTGTCAGGATTTACTCTGAAACATCTTGTTTTTCTAAAAATCGACTAATCACATTTTATAGTGTTGAACAAAGTAAAGAGGTGCTAGAAATTCTGTCTGTTTTTTTATAGGTGTTTGTGTCCCTTTCAGTCCTGGTAATGGGTAACAGAAAAACCCTATTGGATAGTCTTAATTCACTAAGCTGTAACTATTGTAATTTGCCATAACAGTTGTTTTTTTCAGCAGTGAGAGAAAATAAAAACTGAAAATAACAATCGCTATGGCAAATATCACCTTATAGCTCAGTAAACTGAAGCAAGTGCTTTCCGTGGTTGAAATGATATATATGTCTAAACTGGTGTCCTTTGTAATATCTTTACTATAAAATAATAATCTTCTTGAGATTTTTCATATCTCTCATCCATTAAAACCTAGGTCCCTGTCTTGTTAATACGTAAATTATATATGAATACTGTGTACATAACACACAATACCATAAACTGATGCTAGCACAACATGTATGCAGGGCCATTTAAAATCAAAATAGCAAAAAAAAAAAAAAGATGTTTGTACTTACTCAAAACTCTTTTTTTATTAAGGGACACATGATTCAGATATTGTAGTGGCAGGACAGGAGGCAGTGTGTAGTGGCAGGGCAGGGGGCAGTGTGTAGTGGCAGGGCTGGGGGAAGTGTGTAATGGCAGGGCAGGGGGCAGTGTGTAGTATGACAGGACTACCTGTGCCCCCCATCGGTGGCCATGTGTACACCTCTGCTGTGGTGTTGTCTGACTGAATTTAGTTTGGCTTACCTTCAAATCAAAATGTCCAGCACTATGTGGACAACTTAATCACTCAGAACTATAGAATATAATTGGATGAGAGGTTTCCTACTTCATCTTATTCCCCTGCACCAACACGATGTCTAGGACTCCTCCCCAGCCTTTCAGACTTGCATCCATTGTTAGGATTTTCCAAAACAGTGGGAGGAATGATTTCTAGAACAGGTTACCTGAGCCACCAGGATAGAGACAATCTGGTGTTTGGTGTCAGGTGAGTTGGTTTGTCTAGAGACTGAACCAATTTGGCCCACAATGACAGAATGTTGTGCTGTAGGGGTCTGGAGTGGAATCAAGTAAATGGAACTAACTCAGAAGAGGCTACCATTAAGCCAAGAACCTTCATGCAGAATTCCAGAGTTGGACAGCCACTGGACTGTAGAGTCCAAATCTCCGATCAAAGAGTTAGACATTTTCTTGGGGAAGAAAAACTATTCTTATTACACTGTGAATGGTTTCTATGTAACATTGTATCTTTAATTTTCTTACTAATCATTCTCTTTATGTTATGTCTGAGTTTGAGGATTCAGGGACTTCCCCCACTTTTACCCCCAGCAGCAGTAGAGCACCCCTCAAAAGATTGCCTCAAGCCATCTCTGTATGGAGCCAGCTACAGTTAAAATACTACGGTAAAAACTGCTGCAGATACAGATCCAGCTCGGAGCTATAGCAAAGCAGTCTCTGAACAAATGGTTAGAAAAGCATACAGTATATGATGGCTACTAACAATGATTTTACCAAAGTTTCCAGTTGCTAATTTGAGAAAACAGAATTATCAGTCCTGATAAATTAAGCTGTTTCTGATAAGAGAGGGTACATGGACGCATATATAAGAGCACAAACCAAACCTACCTACCAGAATCCTACAGATATGTGGACCAACAAAGATTACAAAGCTCAACGTACTGAGCATAGATGGTAATCAAATTGAGCACACATTCTAGTGTGAATCTGTAAAAGAAATGTGGAGGGAGCTACAGAAAGTGCATGAGAGGGAAAATCTTAGAAATAAACTGTACTGAATTATAAAACCGTACCAGACAAAGCTAATGAAAGGGCAGCACATGCTGGTGGAATGCCTGCAAGGTATAGGAAACAAAATGTCAAGACCTTTAGTAGCACTGCTGCTCCCAGACAGCTATGAGACACCCAGGTGATGAGCCCACCCTGGAATACACTATATTGTCAATAGTATTGGGAGGCTTGCCTTAACATGCACATGAACTTTATATGGCATCCCAGTCTTAGTCCGTAGGGTTCAATATTGAGTTGGCTCAACCTTTGCAGCTATAACAGCTTCAACTCTTCTGGGAAGGCTATCCACATGGTTTAGGAGTGTGTCTATGGGAATGTTTGACCATCCTTGCAGAAGCGCATTTGTGAGGTCAGGCAATGATGTTGGATGAGAAGGCTTGGCTCCCAGTCTGCACTCTAACATATCCCAAAGGTGTTCTATCAGGTTGAGGTCAGGACAGGTTCCTCCGCCCCAAACTCGCTCATCCATGTCTTTATGGATCTTGATTTGTGCACTGCTCCAAATGATTTGGTGGATGGGAGATTATGGTGTGGGGTTATTTTTCAGGAGTTGGACTTGGCCCCTTAGTTCCAGTAAAGGGTCAGCATACCAAGACATTTTGGATAATTTCATGCTTCCAACTTTGTGGGAACAGTTTAGGGATGTCTCCTTCCTGTTCCAACATGACTGCACACCAGTGCACAAATCAAAGTCCATAAAGACATGGATCAGTGAGTTTGGGGTAGAGGAACTTGACTGGTCAGTTATCTACAGCCCTGCACCCGTAGCCCATGAAGCAACCTCTGGCAACTGGTTCTCTTCTGGCACTTGCTCAACTATCAGTCCTCAGAAAGGTTTTTACTCAGTGTCCCATGAGCTGTCTGTGGCCACCCAGCCTGCACAGGTAGATCCTTAGTGAGGGAGATAATAATGTCCTTCTCCAGTCCAGGAGTTAGAGACAGTGCCCTTTTCAAGGGTACTTCTTTAGCAATTCCGCTCAGCCCTGCAGCTGCCAAGGTCCAAACAGCAAGCTCTTGTCTCAGTGATTCTTCTCCAAATGGCAGCAGCCCAAGGAGGACTGCAACCCTCTCTGATAAGTAAAGAACAATCTGCTCAGGCCTCCTGCACATTTTCCACCTTCCCAGCCACCGTCTACATGCCCCCTTCCAGGGATGACTAGGGCATGATAACTATTCAACTGATCATTTGAATCTCCCTCCCTATGCTCTTCCAGAGGCAGGGGATAGCAATCATACTCTCAGCCCAGAAATCCTGATCAGGCCAAACCAATCAACAACCACTCCACTCACTACAGTGAAGCCAAAAACTAAATTTAACTAGCAGCCTAACTAGAAGTGTGCTACACAAACAATCCAGGGCAAAATAATTGTTGCATAGAGAATATATAGCACTTTATATGAAGGTGGCAGAAGCATGCTTTTTGATGCAGAGATTGTGGATAGGCAAATATGACAGCCTCATATTTCCAGAACTGCTTTTATATGGAATGGAAATAAGCCTGGCCTCAAACACATTCAAACCTTTGGAACAAAGTTTCCAAAGCCTCAAAACAGTCAGCACCGTCTAAAAACCTGAGCAAAAATCCCCACTAGCATTGCAGAAAAAAGGAACAGAATATCACAGACATTGGCATTAGTGATTTATCCTCTGAAAAAAAGCAGAACCACCTGCAACCTCAGTCATAAAATTTGTCAGATATACTAAAAGAATCCCAGCTAGATTCTTGGCATTTATGGTTTGTACAGCACCACAGCTTAAGCCAGCGTCATGGTAAGAAAGGCAATAGCTACCTGTTGAAGTGGTTGATAACCCACTATATGATGATCATGTCATCCTCTCTATTATATAAAGCTATGTGTCCCTGTGCCTGGGCTGTATAAAAAAATGCCCATTATACCGTATATCAAAACGGCTCCCGGCGCTCAAGAGACTCCTTGGCTCTCTCATTTGCCCAGCTGACAGCTATAGCTGGAGGGGCCGAGCACTGCCGCTGACGTCAGCCGGGGAGGAGGGGATGAGAGAGATCCAATTGTTTTTTTTATTAGGGGATAACAACTTGGATAGGGTGGAGGGATTTATGGGATGCCCAGCAGATGATGAACACAGCAAAATGTATGGGACAATCTTCCTTTCTCTCTGTACAAAAATCCTGAGCTGCTTCCTTCTGTACAAACAGTCCATTACAGGACTCCTTTACAGACTAACGGTCCTGGGGCCCTTCTGGAAAGTAGCACAAATTTTAGGTAACTGCCTGCAGGAGTGTTTACTCTCCCCCTGTGGATCTGGTCGCAGCTCCACTACTCAGCAGATCCTTCTTGAGAATTCAGCACCGAATGTTGTATAATTTAGCAGCAAAAGCCTTTTATGGGCCAAGAACCTCTGGCCCCTATTTTGAATTGAAAGATAAAGGGCTAAGCACATTGTCATCCTTTGAAACCTTGCTACATGTGGCAGTCATTCCCCTAGTGAATCCCTGGGTGTGCTGATGTACTCCCTGTCCTCTCCTTGCTCCCAGGAGATAGTCCCAATCACGCTGAACTTTTGAAGGGATCCTTCCTGAGCCAGCCCAAGCCTCCAGCCTCTGGGGTCACCCTAGAACTGGAGAGCCCCTTAAGGCCACCAACAGACCCCTTAGCATCTCCATTTTCCACCCGATTCCCCTTGCCAGCATGGCTCATCCATACTTAAGGGTTGGCTTAACCTCCTGCAAGGCCCACTGCCTGGGGATTGGTCGAGCTCCCGTGATTATGCAGATCAACCCTCCTTGCCTCTGTCCTCCAGTTTCCAGAATATTCTCAAACTTTCCAGAACAAGGGGGAGGCACCAGAGACCTGCCTGCATAAGTACACCCTGACCCATATTTCATGACTCGGACTTAGCCCTGAGCCAAACTATGTTTTGCCTACTCTAACACTAGTAGCGCACTAGAGGGTGCTTCATACATGATACAGTTGATTAGTGGTTCTGCCACTAAGTGGTGGTGTTATATTTGATGTACTGTTCTCTTTTGTGAAACTGTATGGGTATAATGTAATTTCCTGTCTCTCTGTGTTCCTGTTGTTTTCCCATAAAACAAAAAAAGGCTCAGCCTTGTGTTAATATCTGCAACAGCTTTCCAACAAGCTAAGAGCTACAAAGGTAAGTGTAAAGTAGTTAGGGTTTGGGTTTTAAAGCTTTTGCATAGACAAGGTGACTGGGCCTCTTAAATGCAGACAAAAGCATGCTGCACCTGTGCATCTCCACAAGGCCCTAATTAGGCAAGTGCAAAACTTTGTTGGGGGGATTTCCAGTAATTAGTCACATGCAGAGCTGGAACAGTTAAGAGGCAGGGAAACTTTAACTTATCAAACTAAACAGATCTTTTGTCAATAACCACGAAGGAACCGAGTGCTCTCCAAACAATTGTTTTGCATCTAGCAACAGCTCCACTTCTCCTTTTTATTTCAGTGAATCAATCTATTGTAAGATATACCAGGGGGGACTTTTTTTTTTAATCCTTTTATTGTGGCAAAGTTTCTCAAATACAGCATGCCAAGCCATCATGAAACATCTTCCACTCCATGAAAAAATGCAATAAATCATCACATACTGGAGATATAGAAATACCATGTAAGAATTAATGCCAGGAAGTAAGATTGACGGCTGAGTATCAACAGCTTTACATTATTGATACTACTCAACAGAATAAGGGGACCAAAAGGCCTGTGAGAAATAGAACCAACATCTGTCAATGAGATCTAAACTCATCTAACACATATATTACACACACTATATTACCAAAAGTATTGGGACACTTGCCTTTAAACACACATAAACTTTAATGGCATCCCAGTCTTAGTCCATAGGATTCAATATTGACCCACGCTTTGCAGGTAAAACAGCTTCAACTCTTCTGAGAAGGCTGTCCACAAGGTTTAGGAATGTGTCTATGGGAATGTTTAAGCATTCTTTCAGAACCACATTTGTGAGGTCAGGCACTGATGTTGGAGAGAAGGCCTGGCTCGCAGTCTCCACTCTAATTCATCCCAAAGGCATTCTATCGCGTTGAGGTCAGGACTCTGTGCAGGCCAGTCAGGTTCCTCCACCCAAACTTGAGTATCCATGTCTCTACATTGTTTGTGCACAGGTTTGTAGTCATGTTGGAACAGGAAGGGGCCATCCCCAAACTGTTCCCACAAAGTTGGGAACATGAAATTGTCCAAAATGTCTTGGTATGCTAACCCCTTAAGAGTTCCCTTCACTAGGGGGCCAAGCCCAACCCCTGAAAAACAACCCCACACCATAATCCCACCTCCACCAAATGATTTGGACCAGTGCACAAAGCAAGGTCCACATGAATGAGCATGTTTGGGGCGTAGGAACTTGACTGGCCTACACAGAGTCCTGACTTCAACCCAATAGAACATCTCTGGGATGAATTAGAGCGAAGACTGCGAGCCAGGCCTTCTCGTCCACGTCATTGCCTGATCTCACAAATGTACTTCTGGAAGAATGGTCAAACATTCCCATAGACACACTCCTAAATCTTGTGTTCAGCCTTCCCAGAAGAGTTGAAGCTGTTATAGTTGCAAAAGATGGGCCAACTCAATATTGAACCCTATGGATGCATCTAAAGTTCATGTATGTGTCCCAATACTTTTGGTAATATAGTGTATGTCAAAAAGCAGGTAAGGTAAAAACAGGTAAACTGACAGAACCAACTCTTATGCTCCTGGAGACTGTCAAAAAGAAATTTCATGAGACCTGTACATTAGTGAGAAGTTGATCAGTTTTCATGGTTCAAAATAGAAGGGATGGACAATAAAAGGGAAGGGAAATGGGGATCAGGAGAACAAAAAAAGCCATTAAAGAAAAAATAGAAGAAGAACATGTGGGTCACTCTCCAGAGAGGCAACTACACAAGGTTCTTGGGAGCCGGATCCAAACTGCAAAGTGATTTGGCTCAGAGGCAGCTCAAAAAAGGTAACATCCTGCAGGTGAAGTATCTCAAGGGCCTCCACTTGTCTCTAAACTGTTCATTAGAGTTGTGAAGAGTGTCTGTCAATTCTTCCATATAATAATAATCATTGATTTTGGAATTTCACAGGACTTTGGTAGATTTGGAATACCAAAACCTGGAGAACACCAAAAGATAATTTTTCTCCAATCTAAATCTATATTGCATAGCCCCACACTATGCATACTTATATTGTTAAAACAAGCTCATATGATGAGGAGTCTCACTGGTAATAACCCCCGAGAGGAAACATTTTTTTTTGTTTGATTTACAAAAACATTAAAAAGTTAAGAACACTGCCAGGGCTGGTGCAAGGATTTTTGACACCCTAGGCGAAACCTCATTTTGCCGCCCCCCCCCCTTGGCTCCACCCTGACTCCACCCCTTCCCCTGCCCGGCCTGATCAGCGCCAATCAAATGCAGCCTCACCAGCGCCCATCAAATACAGCTTCACCTGTGCCTATCAAATACAGCCTCAAGGGGGGTGGGGGCGGAGGGGGGTATTTGGCAGATCAGTCACTATTTCTATATACATTTGTAAATGGCATGTGATAATACAATCTCATTAGACAGTGTCAGTTTTTACATGAATCAATGCAGAGCAGCCAGTGACAGATCAACAGTGGCCAGGCGCCCCTAGCCGGCAGTGCGCCCTAGGCGGCCGCCTACTCCGCCTGGTGGTAGAGCCGGCCCTGAACACTGCTTATGTGACAGTAAACATGAACATTATTGTGTATTATATCAATCACATTAAAAATAAATATAAAAAATATATCAAATCTTTTGCAAATACATTGCTAATTGTTTAGTCGGTGCACAGTAAACCTAGTTCCACCCCTTCTTGTCAACTGTTGAGCTTTCAAAGTGATGGACAGCTGCATTGGCCACCAGAGAGGTCCGGAAGGTAGAAGGGATGTACATAGTAAGTTTCACAATAAAGATCAGATTTCCCTATAATTTCAGCAATATACATCTCTGCATAAAGTATCTCACAAAAGGGAGTACACCTCTCACATTTTTGTAAATATTTTATTATATATTTTCATGTGACAACACTGAAGAAATTACACTTTGCTGCAATGTAAAGTAGTGGGTGTACAGTTTGTATAACAGTGTAAATTTGCTGTCCCCTCAAAATAACTCAACACATAGCCATTAATGTTTAAACCACTGGCAACAAAAGTGAGTACACCCCTAAGTGAAAATATTTTGTGTGGCCACCATTATTTTCCAGCACTGCCTTAACCCTTGGGCATGGAGTTCACCAGAGCTTCACAGTTTGCCACTGGAGTTGTCTTTCACTGCTCCATGATGACATCACGGTGCTGGTGGATGTTAGAGCCCTTGCACTCCTCCACCTTCCATTTGAGGATGCCCCACAGATGCTCAATAGGGTTTAGGCCTGAAGACATGGTTAGCCAGTCCATTACCTTTATCCTCAGCTTCTTTAGCAAGGCAGTGGTCGTCTTGAAGGTGTGTTTGAGGTCGTTATCATGTTGGAATACTGCCCTGCAGCCCAGTCTCCGAAGGGAGGGGATCATGCTCTGCTTCAGTATGTCACAGTACATGTTGGCATTCATAGTTCCCTCAATGAACTGTAGCTCCCCAGTGCTGGCAGCACTCAAGCAGCCCCAGACTATGACACTTCCACCACCATGCTTGACTGTAGAGAAGATACACTTATCTTTGTACTCCTCATCTGATTGCCACCCCACACTCTTGACACCATCTGAACCAAATAAGTTTATCTTGGTCTCATCAGACCACAGGACATATTTCCAGTAATAAAAGACAAAGAACACACAAGGGCGCACTGGTCAAGCGCATTATCCTCAATCACAAAATGTATTACTAAAAATCAGAAAAATATACTCACAAACGAGTTCAGATTAAAAGCATTTGAGCACATAACAGCTACGCATCCATTCCTTTCTCACGCTGGTGGATGGTGTCCTCTACAGACTGGCTTACGCATTTCGAGGCCTAGACCTCCTCATCAGTGGCTCAGAGGAAGAGGTCTAGGCCTCGAAACGTGTAAGCCAGTCTGTAGAGGACACAATCCACCAGCGTGAGACAGGAATGGATGCATAGCAGATATGTGCTCAAATGCTTTTAATCTGAACTCGTTTGTGAGCATGTTGATTTATGATTTTTTGTAATACATTTTGTAATTGAGGATAATGCGCTAGGCCAGTGTGCCCGTGTGTGTTTTTTTGTCTTTTTCTAGTGTGTCTGGACTTCCGCAGTCCTTCAAAGGGCAGCAAGGCGGCACATTATCCGAAGACATCAAGAGCACACTTCTTGGTTTATTGATTTGGAGAAGCCCCCTCTCTTTAAGCGCAGGGATGATATGTTATCTGGTTTTGTGAAATATTTCCAGTAATCCATGTCCTTGGCCTGCTTGTCTTCAGGAAACTGTTTGCGGGCTTCCTTGTGCATCATCTTTAGACAAAGCTTCCTTCTGGGACGACAGCCATGCAGACCAATTTGATGCAGTGTGCTGCATGTGGTCTGAGCACTGATAGGCTGAAACCCCACTGCTTCAACCTTTGCAGCAATACTGGCAGGACTTATACATCTATTTCCCAAAGACAACCTCCGGATATGAGGCTGAGCACGTGCACTCAACTTCTTTGGTCGACCATGGTGAGGCCTGTTCTGAGTGGAACCTGTCCTGTTAAACCGCTGTATGGTCTTGGCTGCTGTACTGCAGCTCAGTTTCAGGGTGTTGGCAATCTTCCTATAGCCTAGGCCAACTTTATGTAGAGCAACAATTCTTTTTTCAGATCCTCAGGGAGTTCTTTGCCATGAGGTGCCATGTTGAACATCCAGTGACCAGTATGAGAGAGTGAGAGCAATAAAACCAAATTTTACACATCTGCTCCCCATTCACACCTGAGATCTTGTAACACTAACGAGTCACATGACACCGGGGAGGGAAAATGGCTAATTGGACCCAATTTGGGCATTTTCAATTAGGGGTGTACTCACTTTTGTTGCCAGCAGTTTAGACATTAATGGCTGTGTATTGAGTTGGGGACAGCAAACTTACACTGTTATACAAGCTGTGCACTCACTACTTTACATTGTGGCAAAGTGTCATTTCTTCAGTGTTGTCACATGAAAAGATATAATAACATATTTACAAAAATGTGAGGGTGTACTTACTTTTGTGAGATACTGTACCTCTCTCTGCCTTTACAGTGATTACACTACATGAGCAGAGCCTACAGGATTAACAACCCACCTCCTCCCTCCACTCAGAGAGGAAGTGGGGCTGGGGAGGCAGCTTCAGTCACAGAACAGAGAACAGATCACTACTACCTAACAAAGGGGCTTGCACCCCTTTTGTTAGTTAGGAGCATCATCTGATCCATTTTTTTTCTTGTTTAGAAGAGTGGAGCAAGCTTGTGCTTGCACTACTCTGTTAATTACACTCACCGTGTCTAAGTATTTACTATGGAGCTTTTTATGTCACAGGGAGCAAAGATGAAAATAGCAAATGTGAGGGAGATTAATGGCAAATGACAGCAGCAATATTGCAAGACTTCACCCTCAGCTGTTTGTACTCACATAAACCGAGGACCAAAAAATAGCCATCTAACGGCTAATAAATCTAAAAAATATATTTAACAAATTTTGAGAATAAAACTTTCACTGCATTGTAAAGGTTGGTTCTTGCTTGGCCATGTCTGAGTTTACAGCTGCTTTGATGTGTACATTATGTCAAAATGTTTTATTTTCTAGTTTTGATTTGAGTAGAGAAGGGTGAGAACCCCTGTTCCAGTAACATTAGGGCCGTGGAAGAAAAATCTAGGACAGTGCCCCATGGGATTGTCACCCTTACCACCCATTTGTTTTTCAATTAAAGGAGAATTACAACCAAAGCTTGTTTGGCTGTACTTCTCCTGTGGATCACAGGAGTGCAGTTCGTTCTGCACTCCTGAAGCCCACTGTTGGCTGACATCACAGAGCTGGTTCAGGCTCAGGGCAATATCACAACCATATGGTCGGGATCCGTCCACATATCAGGACTGGCACCCGGCTCCGCCTCTCAGCTCTAAGGGGTTGACCATTAGATGCATGTTTTTTTGCATTTTTTGCTAGCAACTTAGGTGAATAGGCCTGAATTACGTGTGGGTCTATTCCAGCTGCAGGATGTTTTACAGGTACGCGAGAATGTGTTACTTTATAATGACTTATGAATAAAGTGGCATTTAACCAGAGGTTGGCAGCGTTCATACACATGAAATGGGGTTCCAAGCTTGTGGGCCTTTGACTTGGCTACATGATCCTTTTCGGTGGCACAGACACAGAGACCTACATCCTCCAATGCTCCTCCATGCAATTCAATATGCCTAAGTGCTCTTTTTGGGACCTACACCCTGTGATCCATAGGAATTTTTTTTCTCCGAGTCCAGTGAGCTTTAAAAACATGGTTCCCTGGTTAAAAGTGTGCCTAACCAGCCGATCAGTGAGTTTTTCATTATTCGTTTTATTGAGAGTTGGGTTTCCAATTGTCAAAATAAATGTATGAAGGGAGGATTGTTGCCCTCTTTTATAGTTACTCCGTTGGTAATTTTAACCACTTCAGCCCCGGAAGGATTTAAACCCTTCCTGACCAGAGAACTTTTTGCGATTCAGCACTGCGGCGCTTTAACTGTTAATTGCGCGGTCGTGCAATATTGTACTCAAACAAAATTGATGTATTTTTTTCCCCACAAATAGAGCTTTATTTTGGTGGTATTTGATCACCTCTGCGGTCTTTATTTTTTGCATTATAAACAAAAAAGAGCGACAATTAAAAAAAAAAAATACAATATTTTTTACTTTTTGCTATAATACATATCCAAAAAAAAATATATAAAAAAACAAATGTATCGGTTTAGGCCAAAATGTATTCTTCTACATATTTTTGGCAAATAAAATCGCTATAAGCGTTTATTGATTGGTTTGCGCAAAAGTTATTGTGTCTCCAAATTATGAGAATTGATTTATGGCGTTTTTATTATTTTTTTTTTTTACTGGTAATGGCAGTGATCTTTTTTTATTGGGACTGTAATATTGCGGGGGACAGATCGGACACTTTTGGCACTTTTTTGGGACCATTGGCATTTATACAGTGATCAGAGCTAAAAATAGCCACTGATTACTGTATAAATGCCATTGGCAGGGAAGGGGTTAACACTAAGGGGGCGATTGCCCAAGGGGTTTAATGTGTTCCCTCACTGTGTTCTAACTGTGTGGGGGCTGGGCTGGCAGGGGCATGACAGATCTAACTAATCCCAATGACAGGGATCAGCAGATTGCTGTCATGCCTCCTGACAGAACTGGGAACCGCAGCGTTTACATGGGCAGTTCCCCGTTCTTCCTCTGTAGTAGGTTATCGCGGGTCGCCGGCAGACATTGAGAGCGTGCTGGCGGCGGCGGCATGTGTCCTCCCGCTAGCTGCGGATGCGCGAATCGCCTTTTATTCGTCACTCTGCAGCAGTAAAAGTACATGAGCCGGACGGGATAGGTTAAGTTATCACCTTTAGCTGTGGTCCCCAAATGAACCCAGTGAATTTCAAACTCCACTTTCATGGGAAACAAAATCAGCAAATAAAAAAATAATAATACAGCATATACAATTGCAACACAAGTCATATTGTATTTGAATGTTATTAAAAAATATTCCTTTCAATCTGCAGAGCTGTAATGATCTGTAAAATGCAATGCAATATGGCTACCTGGAGGTGTTCTGTACACAGAAGGTGTACTGAATGCCCCAGATATATAATTTCCTTTGCGCACTGATTTTTCCCAGAAGTCTGCACTAAGATACAAATCAGATTTTGAGCACCCCCTGCAACTAAAATGTAATTTTTGGAGAGATACTCCCAAAGGGAAATTATGTCTAAAGGGTTGCAGACTTTGTCAATTTCCTCATTAGAGCCCTGCAGGTGCAATAGCTAACTGGTAATTATAAAACCACTTCCATATAGATTCACTCTGCACATGGACACAAACAAACAGCTACTGTATATCGTCAGAATAACAAAAGGTAGAAACCTGCAACAAAGTTTATTAAACTCCTTCTAATGTACATTGGTCATCCAGAGGGAAATGTTTTTCTCTTGAGCCTTGTACACACGTTCAGATTGGTGGCCAGCTGAACATCCAACTTTTGTCCAAATTGGCTGTTGATGGTTTTGTCTAGCATACTGACATGAGTCAAGTAATCGGCCAACAAAGCCGAACGTAGTGATGTGTTACGAGCGTATAACGAGGAAGTTCATGTGAATGTGATTTGTGAATTACGAACACAGGTTACACGACCGAACACTTCCTGGATTCCGAGTATGCGTGTTTGCACTTCCAACTTTTGGTTGGGCCAACTTCTGTACACACGAGCCAATAATCGGCCAACGCCTTGTTGGCCAACACAAGTTTTCTGGTCTCATCGTCCAACTACTGCTGAGCGACAATTGGAAATCGGCTGTAGAATCGTGCATACACAAAATCAGATTATCGGCCAACAGGCTGTTGGATGACTGTTTTTGGCCAACAAACAGACCGGGTGTACGGGCCTTCAGTAAAAGTGGAGTTACTCTAAAGGCCTGTACACACGGTCCAATTGTCGTCCAACAAAAGTTGGACGACGAGACTAGAAAACTTGTGTTGGCCAACAAGGCGTTGGCCGATTGTTGGCTCGTGTGTACAGAAGTTGGCCCAACCAAAAGTTGGAAGGGCAAACACGAATGCTCAGAATCCAGGACGTGTTTGGTCACGTAACCTGTGTTCGTAATTCACAAATCACATTCACCTTAACTTCCTCGTTATACGCTCGTAACACGTTACTCCGTTTGGCTTTGTTGGCCAATTATTTGACTCCTGTCCGTACGCTAGAAAAAAAACGCCAACAGCCAATTTGGACAAAAGTTGGACGTTCGGTTGGCCAACAATCTACGCGTGTGTACGAGGCTTTAGTTTAATGCTTATCAGAAACAAACCTTCTGTTTATGTCATTCAGTTATTCTTGGACTTTTGGGGGTTCCGATTTCATCACACATGGTGTTCAGAGGTTTAGCCAGTTTATTTAATTAACACCACCATTACCTTGAAGCAAGCAGTTCAGCAACAGCAAAATCTTATTGCTGACTGTTAATAAAAAGGGGTTTTATGCAATCAACTGTCTTTGCTAAGACATCTGGTCCATCCCTGTCTTCATTTAATATTCAGGTTTAAGTAAGACATTTTCAGGGTAGTAAAAATGCAACAATATATGCTCATTCTTTTAGGCTTCCAGTGATTCAAGAAAATGGCTCAGCAGATAGCAAAGTTTTCCAATGTTCTGAATACCGGTTTCCTTTGATTGTAATATATTTTGATATGAAAAATAAATTCCCTTCCTTAGACCAGCCTTTTTCAACTAGGGTGCCTAATGGATTCTTCAGGGTGCCTTTGCAAAATGTTTAAAATGTGCCTCAAATTGCCCAAAAAGTGTCAACAAGCCAGCAGGTGGATCAAGCCTACCTTTTTTTGTTGCACAACATCACAAGTTTTTTTTTTTTTTTCTCAAATATTTTATTGATTTTCAAGTTTACATTATCATAACCAACATTGGCAGATGTTACAAAGCGTTTAGAGGTCTTACATGACTTGGTACCAAGATATTGTATAAAAGGCTATGTTATATGAATCTTCTATAAATAGGTTTGGATACAACTTGGTGGCTGGGGTACATGCGTGCAAGAGATGTTAGAGTATAGGTTATGCCAATTGTCGAATCCCCAGTTGGAGGCCTTAAAGCTGTCTGCCCGCCAGCAGATATTGGGGGGGGAGAGGTAGGACAGATGGGGGGGGTAGGGGGGGGTCATTCTTCTGAACTCATACCCTTTATAGCAACATCTTGTAGTATCTTTGAGGCTGCAATTTGCAATACATACATACAGAATCACAATTTGTAATACATCTTGTTATGCTTTTTACGATACAGATAAGGCAAATTTTGTGTAATTGACACCATCAGTGTCTTCCCCCTTCTGACAGAAGGAGAGTATATCATGGATTACCAATTACCGTCTTTGATTTGGGTTCAGAGGCCAATGGCTCCATTTTGAGGTGAAGCGGTCAGCTTTAAGTGGATCGGGGGTGGAGAGGTCTAGTTTCTCCAGGTTGTATAGTTTCTCCAAGTCATTATAAACATCTTTTGTTGTTGGGGGCAGTTCTGATATCCAGTTTTTAAGATTTCTCTTCTACCCGCCATATAGCAGGAGGTCAGCCAAGGTTTGTTTCTGCGAGCTATGCTAAGGTCGAGCTTATCTGCAGTTTGCATCCATGGATCAAAGGACCCAAACAGCAACAGATATATATTCCCGTGCGGTGGGAGGCCTATAGCGTTAGCCACCATGAGTTCCACTCTGGACCAGAAACGTTGGATGGCTGGGCACTGCCATAGCCTATGAAGGAGCGATGGTTTGTGAGTCTTGCATGTGGGGCATTTTGATTCTCCAGAGTGGTCGTTTGGTCGCCAATGTGGTATATAGGCCCGGTGCATTATCTTGTATTGCTGTTCTCTCCAAAATTCGTTTACCACATGGGCGCAGGTTGTGTTATAGCCTCCTAAGATATACTCACTGGCCTCCTGGGAGCCTAGATCTTTGTTCCAAGCTTTCACTGAGCTCTGGCTTCCTGAGTGGTTTGAGAGGCTCAGCAGGGGTCTGTATACATCTAAAATACCATACCGGCGGTGTTGAACCAAATGGTCTATAATTGGGGTGGTGTGTCACAGGGGCTGGGACGAAGGCAGACCTGTTGCAAAACTAATGGCTTGGTTGATGTACAAGCCATGATGGGTTGGTAGATGATATTCCGAGCAGGTTCTTTCTATGGGCCAAGGTCTGCCTGTGGGGTCGTTGAACAGTTGGGTGAATTTGAGCAGTCCTTCTGCCGGCCAGGTGTTACGAATGTGGGTATGGTTCGCCTGGGGAAATAGAGGATGTCCGTGTATCGGTAGGTGTCTAGAGTAGTACGGGGTTGTTCCCAGCAGTTTGTTTGTTTCTCTCCAGGCTATAATGGTGTCTTTTACCAGAATGTTGTTTCTCAACTGCGTTGGCAAGTCTTTTAGGCGGCAATGTAGTATCGCTGCTAGATCAAAGGGGAGGGCCTGTTGAGATTCTAGGTCCTAGTTCGAGTAATTGGAAGTTTGTGAGACCCAGTCCAACCCAGCTCTCAGCAGGCAAGAGAGATTGTAAAGTCTTATGTTGGGGAGGTTAAGGCCCCCTTGGTGTTTAGGTAGATGTAGTTTTTGGATGGCAATGCGTGGTTTCCGCCCTTGCCATATGAATCGTGTGAGCGCTTTGTGCAATTTGACAATATCCTTATGCTTAACAAGGAGTGGAAGGGTTTGTAGGGGATATAATAATTTCGGAAAGCTACACATTTTATATAAATGGCATCTTCCAAAGAAGGACAATGGAAGAGCTGCCCAACTTTCTAATTCTGAAGTTATTTTTTGGATTGTGGGGACTATGTTTAAGTTGTAGAGGGACGCTGGTGTCTTCCCAATTTTAATGCCCAGGTATGTGATATGGCTTTTGGCAATTTCAAATGGCGTATTTGCTGCCCAGTCTGGAGTACGGGAGTGCAGCAGAGGCAGTACTTCGCTTTTTGCAAAATTAATTTTGAGTCCGGAGCAGGATCTGAAGGTCTCAAAAATGTTTTTAATGAGGGGTATGTCCTCATGGGGTTTGGATGTAAAAATCAGGATAGGGCTGTGCGGATCTCTTGGGAGCCTATCTGGATTCCGTGAAGCTCTCGGTGTGAGGTCAGGAAACGTGAACGGTTCAATGGCTATATTGAAGAGTAGTGTGGCTCTCGAAGTGCCTTAGGTCTATCCGAGGGTTCTCTAGGCGT
>BLSH010368403.1:1414397-1425583 GCA_018402905.1 Glandirana rugosa | reverse complement strand
GAAGGGATCGATGGATTGATTTCTATTTTGTAATGTCTCCCACAATGCCTTGTGAACCCTTCTAATAAGGGTTTTGTTAGCCGGTGTGTGTTGTTTAGGATTGGACAAGACCCTGCGCCCGTTTCGTCACGAGTCTCCGTCCTATTATAGGATACGCCGCCCGATGTTTTCTGTTTACCGTTTTTTGAAATACCGCAGGTCGCTCCGTGATTTTTCCCGGGTTGACTACGAGAGAAGGTCATTATTGACTCTTTTATCTCTGCGGACCTTTGTCCGGTTTTCAGTTAAACTGGTGACCCGTCTCCGGGTCCTCGCTTGCCAAATTTATGATACTTCAGATCCTGCTCCGTTTTGTGAAGGCGCTCCTGGGCCTCTGCCCAGTGGTCAAATTGACTTTTGGCCTGTTTCCAGGCGTCTCTATTTTCTCAGTTATTACTGGAAGAGAGCATCAGTTGGGCCCTTTTTAGTGCCTCGCTGGACGCCATAAAGTTTTTTGCCATTTGTCTTTTGTAGCCCGCCGCATAGGATATTATCCTGCCTCTGAGCACTGCTTTGCCCGCGTCCCAGAACAGGTTAGGATTTGTTGTGTGTGGCCGATTGTTTTGGGAATAATCTTCCCAAGTGTTCCGTAACACCCTCTGTAATGTTTTATCTTTAGTTAGGTAGCTAGGGAAGCGCCATATCGGGGGTTTCGACTGTTGGTTCAGTCCTGGTAAAGTCACCGAGACTGGAGAGTGGTCAGAGATGACCATGGTTTCTATCTGAGATGAGGAGGCCTGAGGTAGGAGGAGGGAGTTGAGGAAAATATAGTCTAATCGGGACATGGAGTCATGGGGAGGCGAAAAGAATGTGAATTCTCTGGCCTCTGGATGGGTTAATCGCCAAAAATCCATAATGTTTGAGCTTTCCACAAATTTTTGGAGTAGAGTAGAGGGGGCACGGTCTGATTGCTGGGTGTTTTGAGGTCTCCCTGTCAATCTATCTTCTGAGGGGTTCATCACTTGGTTGAAGTCGCCAGCAACCACATGTGGAAGGTGCAGGAAGGGAGCCATATGGGCTGTGAGCTTCTGAAAGAAAGAAGCGGTAGGGGGATTTGGGGCATAAACATTTGTTATGGCCCAGGACCTTGAGTCCGTTTGGACGATAACTGACGTTAGTCTGCCTTCCGAATCAGCGTGAACTGCTTTTATTTCGCCTTGGAAGTTCTTATGAAACAGAATTAAGACCCCTGCTTTACCCTTCACCGCCGGGGAACCTATCACCCGACCTACCCATAATTTACGCATTCGTTCAAAATCAGATTGGGGGAGGTGGGTTTCCTGTAACACCGCTACATCGGTCTTTAATCTCTTTAGGTGTCGCAGGACTGCCATTTGCTTGTTAGGGGACCGTAGTCCTTTGACATTCCACGACACTAGTTTCATATTATGTGTGAGTTCTAGTGGGATCGTGGACTACGATGTAATTCTGTAAGCGTGGATGTTTTGGGTGAGTGGTTGTCTCTATAAGTTGCCTTGAGTATGAGCACATAAGCATAAGAGGGATGACTAGGGAGTTGAATTTTGGAGAGTGGGGTTGGGTCTGGGTACAGGGATCTCTCCACAACCTATATGTTGCATTGAGATCCATTGGAAGACTGTACTTCACTTCTTCCCGCATGTAACAACACCTAAACCAACAAGTTTTCCAGGCCATGAGATGTGAACATTTTCCCTCACCAAGATGAGTGACCTGTGTAATCAGAAGTAGGTCTGACTCCTCTGCGGCCACTTGCACCACCCCCCCCCACCAATATCGCGGGGGGGGGGAGGCGCCCCATGCAACATGTCCCGGCCTAGGGTAAGGCTTTTTAAGAGCCCTCTGGGCTTAAGCTGTTTCAATGTAAGTTAAGTTTGATGAAAGCACAAGAATGTCGACAATCTACGTACAACAGTGAATACTTTACCAACTAATAAACAGTGAATGGTAAACAAGGCTCGGGTGCCTGATAACTGGCCTTGAGTCTCATTCTTAATGTCGGGGTTTAAACAGGCTGTCTCTTCGTAGACTGATGCGGTTGATACCTCTCATGAGTTTAGTTCCGTTGACCCCGAGTTGCGAGATCTACCAATCGCATCTTTTTTGCTGGATCTTTCCGTGGGCTCCTTCTCTCTCTGGATTCTCCTGAAGGTGGTGAGGGCCGCAGTGCTGTTGTATCCATTGGAATTTGAAGGTGCGAATGGAGAAATTGAAGTGCTTCTTCCGGGACTGAAAATGATCTAGAGTCTCCTTTGTGGTCAGTAAATTTTAGTATTGCTGGGAATGCCAGGGTAAATTAGATTTTTTTCTCCGCAAGGAGTGCACAGGCGGGTTGAAAGGCTTTCCTTTTCTTTGAGACTTCCAAGGAATAGTCTGCGAAAATCAGAAGTTTGTGCCCCTCTACTTGCAGGGATTTCGAGTTGCGGAAGGATCGTAGAATGTTGTTTTTGTCTGCATAGTTTAGATAGCGTACTATCACTGGTCTTGGGGTGCGCCTTTCGTTTGATGGTGCTCCCATTCTATGGGCTCGTTCCACCGTGCATTGTCCTGGGATACCCAGAGCTGCAAGGATGCACGTGGCACATATGTCCGGCAAAGCTTCCTGTCGGATGGATTCGGGGAGGCCTATAATGCGCAGGTTGTTCCTCCTACTGCGATTTTCCAGGTCGTCCAGTTTTTCAAGCAGGTATTGCTGCGTTTGTTTGAACTTCTGGTGGTCTGTAAAGGAGGATTGCACATCATCTTCAATATCGGAGATTCTAGACTCAAGTTCCCCTATGCGTTTCGTATGGTCTCCCAGTTCTTGTCTGAGCTGAGCAATTCCCGCTGCCACCGCATGATCCACTGCGGCGGTAATGGAGGGCATTAAAAGTGCTGCCACAGCCTGAGCCAGGCCCTCTAGTTGGCCATCCAAGGAAGGAGGGAGAGATGGAGTCTGCATAGTAGATTGTTGTTCTGCTGACACGATGTTCTGTGCCATGGAAATAGTATTCGGTGCTCCGTCCACCATTTTAGGCGAGCCTTCGTTCGTTGCAGCAACGTTCGAACGGATCTGACCGGCCGCACCGCCTACAGCGTGGGTCACGAAGCGGTCCATCGGTCAGGCTGTCGCAGGGAGGTGGATTGTCGGCCGGGGAGGGCAGTCGGTGGTGGTTATTTTAGTGATTTTGTAAGTCTGGAGGCCTGGAGCCGCCGTTACCTGCTCCCTCACATGCGGCGCCGGAACCGGAAGTTACATCACAAGTTTTAATTGTGCAGCACTACAATCTTGGGCATTGTGTGGGTCAGCTGCTGGCATTCTAACAACAAATGATGTCATAGGTTGATAAAGAGGGCACCTGAAGACACCCCTGTTTGGCCACCTTCTTTAGCTCACATTACCCAAATGAGGGAGTGAAACTGAGAGAGAAGAGAAATGCTGGACTACTAGTCAGTGCCAGTGTGAAAAGGTGTATATGCTTTGTAAAAATAAATCACCTAGGATGTTGGGTGCCCTATGTGTATGACCACAGGCCCTTTGCTCACCGGTGGGCAACTAGAACTCTTATGCGGCTTCTCTTATTTTATGCAAGAAAGGCTATAATCCTTAGATGGAAGCAAGCAGTGGCCAAAACTCTCAATTTTTGGAAAACGCTGGTCATGATACAGCGGTTTAACAGGACATGCTCCACTCAGAACAGGCATCGCACTGGTCGATCAAAGAAGTTGAGTGCACATGCTCAGCGTCATATCCAGAGGTTGTCTTTGGGAAATATGCTGCCAGCATTGCTGCAGAGTTTGAATGAGTGGGGGGTCAGCCTGTCAGTGCTCAGGCCATACGCCACACACTGCATCAAATTGGTCTACATGGCTGTCATCCCAGAAGGAAACCTCTTCAAAGATGATGCACAAGAAAGCCCACAAACAGTTTGCTGAAGACAAGATTACTGGAACCATATCCTGTGACCTGATGAGACCAAGATAAACTTATTTGGTTCAGATGGTGCCAAGTGTGTGTGGTGGCAACCAGGTGAGGAGTACAGAGACAAGTGTGTCTTGCCTACAGTCAAGCATGGTGGTGGGAGTGTCATGGTCTGGTGCTGCATGAGTGCTGCCAGCACTGGGGAGCTACAGTTCATTGAGGGAACCATGAATGCCAACATGCACTGTGACATACTGAAGCAGAGCATGATCCCCTCCCTTCGGAGCCTGGGCCGCAGGGCAGTATTCCAACATGATAACAACCCCAAACACACCTCTAAGATGACCACTGCCTTGCTAAAGAAGCTGAGGGTAAAGGTGATGGACTGGCCAAGCATGTCTCCAAACCTAAACCCTATTGAGCATGTGTGGGGCATCCTCAAATGGAAGGTGGAGGAGTGCAAGGTCTCTAACATCCACCAGCTCTGTGATGCCATCATGGAAGAGTGGAAGAGGACTCCAGTGGCAACCTGTGAAGCTCTGGTGAACTCCATGCCCAAGAGGGTTAAGGCAGTGCTGGAAAATAATGGTGGCCACACAAAATATTGACACTTTGAGCCCAATTTGGACATTTTCACTTAGGGATATACTCACTTTTGTTGCCAGTGGTTTAAAGTTATTTTGAGGGGACAGCACATTTACACTGTTATACAAACTCACTTCTTTACATTGTAGCAAAGTGTAATTTCTTCAGTGTTGTCACATGAAAAGATATAATAAAATATTTACAAAAATGTGAAGGGTGTACTCACTTTTGTGAGATACTGAATATATATATATATATATATATATATATACTGCTCAAAAATTAAAGGAACACTTTTTAATCAGAGGATAACATCAAGTCGATTCAACTCCTGGGATATTGATCCGGTTAACAATTAAAACGCACCTACCGTTTGAGTCTGATCATCCCCAATATTACAATATATATATATATATATATATATATATATATATATTGTAAGATTGGGGTTGATGAGACTCAAGCGGTAGGTACGTTTTCAGTAAGTGCGCCAGTCCAAAGTGGTATTTTTAAGGGCATGGCAGCCCATTCTTATTAAAAGAAACAAAAAAGACAAACAAACAGTAATCTTCCCTCGCAGGGGGTTCCAACATCATTGCATAAACATGCTTCAGCCTCCTGGCTATACTCACTGTCAGCTTTGTGCCATTTGGTGAAATAAACAATCTCTGCTGTTGTCTGCAATAGGACATAGTATACGTATAATAATGATGTTAATATAATTATTTACAGGTTTTTCTTTCCCCTTGGTCGTCATAGGTGGTCTGGTTTTATAATCATGGGTGGTCTGATAATAGTTGTACATCCATAGTAAGTATAAAAACATATAACATCTTTTATACAATTTAGAGTCCATAATCTGACAAATTCATTGAACACATGTGTCATCTTCATATTTATATCAGTATTTATTTATTTTATTTTTATTATCATATTTATCTTGTCAATTATTATATTGTCTCAATTAATTTTAGCCCCTTTTTAAAATATATATTACCCATTAATTGCTTTAATGTTACAATCTAGTCCTACCGCTTTTAGGGCTGTACTACGATGTGTGTGTGTATATATATATATATATATATATTTCCTTCCATTAGCTTGACAAAGGAGCATGCATGCCCGCTGGTAGCATCCACTGAAACGCATTGCTGCTTCTTCCTCCTGGTGACATCATCACGCCTGCATTGCAGTCCACGTTGCACTCCGGGCCCTAGCTTGGCCAACTTCCTCATCCCTGACGGCTGCATACACCCAGACCCCACTCCGCTTCTCTGCTGAGAGTTTGGCGATCTTGCCCAGAGTGTAAAATAGATGAGTCTTCTTGTTTTTTCAACATTGTGAGTGGCCTATTTTTAGAGCTAATAAAATTGTCCTAAAGTCTACACTTAGAGGCACTTCTCTTGTTCCCTTTGTGTAACTAAAATGTAGGCTTGATTAACCTGCTGGCTTTTACACAATGTTTGGGCAATTTTTTATTTTAAGTGATTTTTATTGAGTTTTATGCAGGAAAACAAATCAACAACATAATATGCAAAAAGGTCTCTTCCAAGATAGCACGTACAATTGAGTATAGTTCGGTCTCGCAGGGCCGACTTAGTAGTAATGTAAGAGACAGAACCTATAGATATAAACTGTTAATAAGATATGACCGAAAGGGGGGCGATTCTACCGCGCTCACCCCCCCCCCCCCCGAGAGAACCCAAAGCCCACCCCTAAGGGGAACAAGCTGTGGGCAACGGGTCCACAGGGGGGACTGACAAGACTGCAGAATACCTCCCTCAGTCTTAACAAAGAAACTTTATTATTTTAAACTCATAAATGATCTATAGGGCTTAAGAGGTCCTGAGAACCATCAGTACCATAAATGAAACCCAAAAAATTAGGGCAATAATAAAAGAGTACCATAGTAATAGCCCGGGGTATTAGTTAAATAGTTGTAGAGACGAGCTCTAGCTTCCGAGCCCAGGCCTAGGGTTAGCTTATGCTAATCAAGTGTTGACATAACTATAACCAGAATGGAGAAGAGATACTTAGTTACTAAACAGGGAAGAGACAGTTAGGAAAGGAACAGAAAGGAAAAAGAGAACGGGGTAAGTAATGTGAAGTAAGGCTCCAGGGGACTAAATATGGTATTACGATAAAAATATCTCATATTGGTAGGTTAAGGTATTTCTTCCAAGGCTCCCAGAAGGGCGCTTCCAGGCCCTGGCAATTGTAATTTTAACTCCCAGTAGGATAAAGTGAGCCAGTTTAAAAAGGGGCTTTGAAAGACCGTCCGGTTTGACGTTGAGAAGGGCCGTTTCTGGATTTTGAGGGATCGCCCGTCCCAAGACCCTTCGAAGGAGGTAAAATATCTTATTCCAAAAGCCTCGGATACGAGGACTTTCCCACCAAATGTGGATAAAGGAACCGGTGAGTCCGCAACCCCGGAAACAGAGATCCGAAGCACTCGGAAACATAGTCGCCAGTCTGGTTGGGACCAGATATCAGCACATGAAGACCTTAAGATTGGCCTCCTTTAAAGCGATATTATTCATCCCTTTAAATGATCTCTGAAAGAGGGAGTTCCATTTATCCTCGCCCCAAACCAGAGCTAGGTCCTTTTCCCATTTACTCACATACGGGGTTTAGCTGGATTCTCCGTCAGTGATGCATAGATTAATGAGATACCCCCTTTTTGGTCCTGGAGTTCGGAGCACCACTTCTCATATGGAGTGATGCCCACGGAATCATTTCTAGACTTCCATAGTGAGGCCAAGAAGTGATGTATTTGATGGAAGCGAAATTTCCGAAAGCGGCATATCCAGCTTATTAATATAATATGATAAAGAGATAGGGCCTGTAGAAGAAAAAAAGTGTCAAATGTGAAAAAGGCCTTTATTTGTCCACCAATGAAAGGCCTGAATTTCAAGGCCTGGGGGAAATTGAGGATTGTTGAACAGATGATTAAGTGGGTAGAGGTGTGAGATCAAATGGGGTGGTTTGAGCACAGAATCACACAAGGACATTGAGTGTGATAGGGTTGGCGCAAGGATCGGGGGTCTCGACTTGTGGGGAGCCCCCACCAGATAGTCGATAGTATTTTTCGGTACTGATTGTCTCTCCATTCCTACCCAGTCAGGTTTGTCCCCCCTGGAGTAAATGACTGAAAACTGTGCTAATTAGGCAGCTTGATAATATTTAAAGAGGCAGGGTAGAGCTAGACCTCCTTGGGAACGTTTCCTATAAAGAACATGGTTTGACATCTATAGCCTCTCCGCCCCCAGACAAACTTAATTATACGAGATTGCAAATCCTGAACTTGCTGTTTCCTAAGGGAGATTGGGAGAGATCTGAAGAAATACAGGGCTCTAGGTAGTAACGTCATCTTTACTGCATTTATTCTGCCAAGCCAGGAAAGACCCTCCTGGTCCCACCTAGAGAGGTCCTCAGACAGTTTCTTAAACAAAGGAGGGTAATTAATTTCGTATAGGTGTTTGATATTAGCTGCCAGTTTAACCCCCAAATAGGGGATATGGTTGGGGTTCCAAGAGAACTTATAGAGTTCTTTAAGCCTCTGAACTGTGGGGGCCAGGGAGGAGATATTTAGGGCTGCTGATTTAGACCAATTTACATGAAGACCCGAGATCCTCCCAAATTCTTGAAGTAAATGTATAATATGGAGGGTAGAGGTAAGGGGTGAGGTGATAAACAAAAGCAGATCGTCTGCGAAAAGAGCACATTTGTGTGTCTGCCCGCCACACTGTACTCCCTGAATGTCAGGGTGACCTCTGATGGCTATTGCTAAGGATTCAATCGCCACTGCAAAAATTAGAGGCTAAAGAGGGCATCCTTGTCTGGTCCCCCTGGCAATATTAAATGGTTCTGAGTAGCAATTTTGCATTTTGACCTGAGCACTAGGGTTAGCGTATAGAGCCCTAAGGGTTTGGGTGAATTTAGGTCCAAAGCCCCACCTGGAAAGGGTCTCAAACAAGTAAGACCAACTAAGGGTGTCAAATGCTTTTTGAAGGTCTACGGAAAGTATGTATCCTTCACGAGGGGGTCCTCCATTGCAGTTAGAGTTTAGAAGGGAGATAATATTAACTGCTCTGCGGATCTGGTCCGGGCCTTGTCTACCTCTGATGAAACCCACATGGTCTTTGTGGATATATCCACCAATAAATTTAGACAGTCTATTGGCCATGATCTTAGTCAGGATTTTTAGGTCGTTATTAATTAACGAGATGGGTCTATAATTGCTAACATTCGAGGGATCCTTATCTGGCTTGGGAATAATTGCAACAGAAGCTAAATTAGCCTCTTTCTGGAGCTTAGACCCATCCTGGAGAGAATTGAAAAATTTAGCTAAAGCGGGAGCAATTGTGGGACCGAAAGTTTTATAATAGGCCGAGGAGAATCCATCAGGCCCGGGAGCTGACCCCCTCTTGAGGTTTTTGATTACTTCCATTATTTCCATTTCTGTGAACGGTTGTTCTAGGGAGTTGTTTGGGCAATTTTTAGGCATTTTGCCAAAGGCACCCCTGAAGAAACTGAAGGCACCCTGGTTGAAAAAAGGCTGCTTTAGACAACAAGCATTGCCTATGCAAATGGACATTTTCTGCTTTTGACTAATCTGCAGAACTCTTTTGGTTTTTATATGAAATGAATCTAAGTGGTTGTTTTCACATCCATTATCAAAGCTGTTAACAAGAGTTTCCTTTTTATAAATATAGACAATGTCCTTGTATTTCTTACTTTTGGTTAAGCAGTTCCTGAAAGGTCTTCAGGAGTGTTTCCATATTACACATTGGAAATGGATCCCTTATTACATTTAACATATCATGGGATATACTATTGCTACAGAATTTGTTCTTCTGCATATGAAACACTTTATTCAAAACAGTCTTCCCACTCAGTTTATTCTGGTTTGTTGTGGTAGAACAGTGGTCTCCCTGGGGCCCTTTTCTTGCCTCTATCTAGCCATTGGGGCACTATTCTATCCACAACTGACACTAATGATGGGGCACTATTTGTCCCACTGAAACCAAGCACGGGCTGCTATTCCTCCCACTGATAACAATTTCTTCCACTAAAACCAATGATGGGGCATTGTTTACTTCCACTGACGCTTGAGTATTTTCTACTCCCACTGGCCACAGTCCAGCCCCCATAAAGTCTGAAGGACAGCAAACTGGCCCTTTGTTTAAAAAGTTTGGAGACCCCTGTGGAAGAATATTAACCCGTTGGACAGAAGTGTTTGCATTTTCTTTGGATAATTAGACTTGGATCAATCAGCAACGTAAAGCTTGGTATGCGCAAGTAGCATTTTTGTTTTAAAAACATTCATTTGGTTTTCTAATCGTAATGAAGTCAAATTGACATTTGTTTTGACCGTGATAATGAGAAAATTTGAAGGAGTAGGATGGAAAATTTTTCTTGATTAAACAAAATTCTCACAGTGTATGTGGTTTTTGTTTGGCCCATTCATTTCAACATTGAGTGTTGAAAGCAAACAAAATGTAAGTACCTTCATTTCACAGTTGTTGAATGTACTGAGAATTTTTATACAAATGTTTGTTAGAAAATCTACCAGTGTATGGCCAGCTTAATTAAAAATGGTTATAATTTAATGCCTTAGGCCATCCACATTGCCCAGTAGAGCTAATTCAGCCATTTTTTACTATTTGTAAGGCTTTCCCTTCTTTTTCTGTCAGATGTTCTTGGCTCTCCTTTATCAGCATCTTAAATTAAATCTGTCCTTAACCACCTCCCGCCCGCCGTATAGTAAAATGATGTCCCTCTCGTTCTGGGACCACGTCATATGATGTCACCCCGGTGTCACTGCCCTTGTGCGTCCGACGGTGTGACTCTATGTAAACTATGTAAATGGCTGTGTCAAATCACAGCCGCTCACATGTAAACACGGAAGTGCCATTTATCGGCTTGCCTCACCTCTCACTGACACACACTGAGTGTGAAGAGAGGAGAGCAGATCAGCGGCATCTCCTTGCAGGGGAGACCTGTACAGGTAATCAGGGCACCCCTGCAGTGATGTCAGTCAGTGATAGAGTTGAGCGAACCTCTGGAAGTACGGCTTCTGCTGGTCCTGCCGAAGTTCGGGACAAAGTCCGGGTCCGGGTCCGGACGGAACCCGAACGATCGCACGGACAACGAACCCCATTGAAATCAATGGGGACCCGAACTTTTAGGCACAAAAATGGCTGTAACAAAGTCATGGAAAGCCCTAGAGGGCTGCAAAAGGAAGTAAAATGGGATTAAGGGTAGGGCAAGTGCCCTACAAAAAAATGGGGACAGGGAAATAACTTTAAATATTTTTTAAAAAATAAAAACATAAAAAAAGCAAAAATGGAGGTGAATGTGGATCATCGAAAAAAATACAAAAATAAAAAATTTTTTATAAATTTCAATAAAGGGACAGGGGTAAAAAAACATCCCGTGAACGGGATGGGAATTAGGGTAAAATGAAGGAAAACGTCGGGAGATCCCGAAAGGTACTGAAACAATGTCGGTAAAAACACGGATTTTCAAGCCCAGGGGTAACTAAAGTTACCCCAAGCAACAGGCACGCTAGCAAGCCCAAGGCAGGCCTGGGCCTGGGCCTGAAACAGGGCTTGAAGCCGTCCTGGTCGTCTTCGGCATGAAGGTCTCCAAGCGAGTTGAGATAGTGACTGACTGTAGT
>BLSH010368403.1:1396156-1407516 GCA_018402905.1 Glandirana rugosa | reverse complement strand
AACAGGGACCTCCCAGCGACCCCTACCTCATGCCTAAAACTTAAAGAAATATACCCACAGTTCATAACTCCAGATAGGTGCATGACATATTAATAGTACGTGTATATCTGTATGCGAGAAGGCATACCAATTTAAACAAACTCAAACATTGATGTATTCACTTATAGGGGAACCCACGGATAGTTTATCCTCTTCCTAGGGTCACAGAAAGTGACAAGGCTGTCATGTTTAGACTAGTTGGAGTGCAAAATTCATACTGGACTATAATTGATCAGTTTCAGGAATGCACCTCGTACATTTTGCCAAATATGAATATCAGCACAGAACTTGTATAACAGGGAGGGTCGTTATTCCATGGTCCACCCTGGACAGCCCACGAGCCCTCCTTACCCATGTGAGTGGTCAGGGGCCTATGGCCCCACCCCTTTGCTTCCAGAGAAAAGGGGAAAAGGCAGGACAGTCCTCAGTTCTCACCTAACCATCAAAGAACGAACATCCGAGAACCCATGGACTCATTATCGAATCTCTGATTGATCACGGACATTTAAAAGCAAGTAACTTTTCTGTCTTATCTCTTTGCTGCTGTATATTATGTCTCTTATTGCTCTGTAACATAATTTTTCTGTAAATATTTTACTGCACCCAACTTGACCCTTTCATTATTAAACCTTATTCTGAAAAGTGTTAACCTTGTCTCTAAAGCTCTTAATGCAAGCTATCATGAATCTGTTCCTTTGAAGAGCGCTACTGTTTAAGATAACTCATCTGAATATTTCTGTCTGTGGTGACAGCGTTTGTTACAGGTGGTTATTCTAAAATCATAATTGGTATGGCTGAGAGTGGCATTGTTACGTTAGTGACAAGCGTGGTGTGAGATCAGGGGGGTCCTCGATCATCCGTCGGTGAGAAGGGCAGTGATCTGATACCCGCATTTGTCACACCGCCTATCAGTGCCTATCAGTGTCCATCAGTTCCGCATATCAGTGCCACCTATCAGTGCCCATCAGTGCGGCAGATTAGTGCCTCCTCATCAGTGCCAACTCATTGGTGCCCATCAGTGTCCACAAGTACTGCCTCATCAGTGCCCATCAGTGGTGCCTCATCAGCACACATCAGTGAAGGAAAAAAGTACTTATTTACAAAATTTTCTGACAGAAACTAAGAAAAACTTTTTTTTTTCAAAATTTTCGATCTCTTTTCATTTTTTTTAGCAAAGAATAAAAACCCAGGGGTGATTAAATACCGCCAAAAGAAAGCTCTATTTGTGTGAAAATTTCATTTGGGTACAATTCTGCATGACTGTGCAATTGTCATTCAAAGTGTGACAGCGCTGAAAGCTGAAAATTGGCCTGGGCAGGAAGGGGGTAAAAGGGCCCTGTATTGAAGCGTTAAAGAATGTCTGGCTCATTTAGGCCTTAGCTCTGCAAAATAACACTTCTCACTCTGTTCAAATTGGTGCAACATTGCAGCTGCAAAGTTGGAAATACATAAAGCATGCATTCAGTGTTTGGGTATCTGGGACTCTGCAAGATTCAAGCCTCTTATCCAATCCTGCTCCTTGCATTTATTAGGCATTATGTCCCTTATTTCAAAGTGGTTGTAAACCTCTTACATGAAATATGAACAAAACATATCCTTTTATTGTGTGTGTTTGTCTCAATCCAATGTGATTTCTCTCTATTGCTTAACTCTTCTGCTATCTGCATGAGTCACTTCTGACAAGATTTCCTTCTGACACCAAGAGGTAAAAGGGTAACAGGGGAGGGATCTTTAGCAAACAGCCTGTAATTCATATCCTCGGCTCTGTTCCTGTGAACTGTGTAAACGAGGGGTGTGTCCCTTCCCTCCAGTCAACTCTCAGCTCTCCTCTCTGAGCTCTGCAGAGTGCAACTTCAGCTCCCCGCCCCCTACTTTCTGAAAGTTCAGACAAGCTGTATAAATGATGCACTTTGAATAGGTGTAGAATAGAGATGCTGCAAATAAACAGGTACAACTTATGTAGGAAGATTTGTTCTGTCTCTGTGTATCACCTGGGGCTAATTACTTCAGTGGGTATATGTAGGGGTTTACAACCACTTTAATAGTTCAAAGGCCATAGTATGGGTAGTCAGACTTTCATATGTTTTCTGGATAATCTTGTTTTTCTTTCTGGTGAAATTCAAGTTCTCTTGCAGGGTATATTGGTTATGTATTGGGAAAAGTTTAATCATATATCTTATTTGTCACAAGTATGACTCTGTCCAATACCCTAATTCTTCACCTGGAAGGAAATGATTTGGGCAAGTTCAAATCCTTAGACCTGCTAAATACATTAAAACTGTTCTGTCTGCATAGAAGCTGCAACTGCCACCAACTTGTAGGCTTTCTCTAAACTGGTGCCACAGTTTTTGTGTTTTTCTAAGTCTTGGTAAGTTCATGGTAAGGTTACAATAAAATGTAAATTGAATGATGTGCTGATCTATGCTCAGTATTGGTGGCATCTCATTTTGCCATGGTAAACCGGAGGTTTTCATCAGACGTCTCTACAGCAGTGTTTTGGTACATTTTCTCAGATATTGTAAAAACATATTCAGTACTAGTTTGTAAAGAATGATTGTTTAGGATATGGTAGTTGGGTAGGGCCAGGTTGGACATGTGTCCGTTGACACCCGCTGGGCATCTGGTCCTACAAAATCCGCTGAAAACAGACGTATGGCAATACGTTTGCCATCTGTCCAGCGGATTGGATGACAATCAGATGAAACGTTTCCATCCGACCGCCCCATTGAGGAGAACGGGCTGTGTCCGTGTCCGCTCTGCATAGCAGAGCGGACACGGACTTGTCATATTCCTGCCAGCGGGGATCAGAAGAGAGTTCCCCTGCCGAGCAGGCAGATTCTGCGCAGACGGATGCGCTCCATGTGAAAGGGGCTGTAATGGGGTATACAATCTCACGCAATCACAGGAACTGCAGGGGAAATGATTGGATGGCATCAGTGGCTGAGCAATGCAAAGCATAAGTGAAAAGATCAAGGATGGGAGCAGTGCCAGGATAAGATCATCTAGCGCTCAGGGAGAAGATGCCATACTGTGCCCTCCTCCCTATGATGTATGAGCATTATGTGTCAGCAAAAATCACCCCGCCCCAAAAAAAATCAAGCACTAATCTGAACGCTTACCACCTAAGCATATATTCTCTTTGCAAGTCTAAATTCTCCCCAAACAAAATTCCCCCTCTTCCCAGTAACCCCCCCCCCAGATTTCTCGTCCTGGTATAAATCCCCCCCCATTCCCCCAATTTCCCCTCCTAGCACAACCCCCGGCCCAAACATTCCACCTAGTACAAATCCCCCCTAAAGAAAATTTCCTTTACTAGAAAACCCCCCCAAATCACCCTTCCTAGCACCCCAGCTGGTACCCCCCACCCCCACCCAATCACCCCTCCTAGCACCCTTCCAAATCACCCCCCTGTAACCCCCCCTCCTAGCACATAAGCAAACCCTGCACAGTCCCGATCTCACAGTTCTGATGCAGGAGCGCTGCATTGGCAAGAGGAGGAGTTGGGGGGGGGGGGAGAGAGAGCACAGCCCAATCCTCCTCCCAATTCTCTTCTTGTCACTTCCCACACTAAGCTGACAGGAGCAGTGATGATGCTATAACTACAACTATTACCTTGTAGTGACAGGAACTCTCTACATGGTGCCCCCCACCTCACATGATACTGGCGCCGGGGGTTGAAACCTTCCGGGGCTGAAGTTGTTAAAGCGGAGTTCAACCCAAAAGTGGAACTTCCACTGGTTGGATTGCTTCCCCCTTCAGGTGTCACATTTGGCACCTTTTGGGGGAGGTGGAAGAGGACGCACATCCAGGAGCTCGGGCCGGCGGCCACTGGGCTACTAGCAGAGCCTCACGCATGCGCAGTAGGGTGTCCGGCGTGAAGCTGTAATGCTACACTCCCGGGTTCCCTTACCCGCAATGGCGGCGGCAGCACCTGACAGCTGATAGAAACATGCTGCGGTGCCGACATCGCTGGACTCCAGGACAGGTAAGTGTCCTATTATTAAAAGTCAGCAGATACAGTATGTGTAGCTGCTGGCTTTTAATTTTTTTAGTATTGGGCAGATCTCCTCTTTAATTACCACCTTAATCAGCCACAGAACCTGTGTTATTGATATGTTTTCAGTTTTAAAGGGATGAGGTGGCAACCCTAAATACAGTCTTGCTGCAATTGCGCAACAAGCTTGTAAAGCCTGGCAAGTCTAGCAATAGCTTAGCAAGTAATTTTCAAACTTGCAGCTCAATTGCTTGCTATCTGAATACTAGTCCAGATAAGTAAAATAATTTAAACTCGAGTTTTAAACCCCCTACTTTAGGGTGCTTTCCTAGATAAGGGTGTTTGGACATAAAGAAAAAAAGGCATGCATGTGTTATCATGAAATCTACACATTTTGTTTATTAAGTAAAAATATTCACCCATAAAGAAGTTCACGTATTGTTGCAGGTCAGCACATTTCATTGCTTAATATATTTCTAACTGAAAGAGAACAAGTTGAGAACAGCTTCCTCTCTTGGGTGGAGTGTGATGCTCTGGTATCACTTGTGTCCTCCACCAACCCATTCTGATCTGCTGTTAGGAAGTGGTTGCGACTTTCACACCAATCAGAGTGCTTCTCATGTAGCCAATGTAATTTACAGTCACATACCATTGCAAATAAGTGCAACTGCATAATCTCCAAAAAATATTGGTATAATGAAGATGTAACATTCAAGTTCCAATTTTTCTAAATTTGTATTTTAAACAGATTTTGCTCTAGGCTTTTGCAAATAAATCTACGCAGGTCTAAGGCTGAGTTCATAATCCGGCACTGTAAGACAACATTTGCAATCATTTGTAATGGGCGGCGGCCCATTCATTAGTGGCGCACGGGTGTGCCCCCCTCCCCATCCATGCTTCCTGCCCCCTGATCTACATACAGGGTGCTGGAAGCATGGATTCCAATGGCAGGGGTGTGTTTTTTTGAAGCACGTGATTAGAGCCAGAGGCTCTAATAGGCTTCAAAAAAGGGTGGTATTCGCTATTGCCACACTGATCCTCCTCCCGGCCAATGAGGAAGCAGGTCTTGAGACCCGTCACCCAATCCCCTGAAAGGACAGGCGATTCTATTGGTTGCCTCGGAGGAGGAGGGAGAAGTCCTGCAGCAGAAGCCGCCGTGATGCAGAAGAGGAGGAGAGGACACAGGAGCCACTACCCGCCGCCCGTAGAAGTCCGCAACCCACCCAGTGCCCACTGTCCATAGGAGCCCGTCCGCAACCCGTCTGTAGGAGCCCGCAACCCAGCCGCTGCCCACCTGCAACATAGGCTAAGTGTGTGGGGGGGGGGGGTGAGCAACTGACCGACCAACCAACCAACCGGTGGGGGGTGGTTGTGTACCACCATCCCAAAAAAAATCAAAACACCAGCCTCCACTGCATCTAAGCATGACAAAAAATGCACCCAAACTTCTGTGTATTGCAGTGCACTGCAGAGCAGTTGTGTTGCATTAGCGTGTTGTGGTGCAATTCACAATAAATGCACAAGACTCTTAAATTTGGTTAGCCTGGAGATTACCTTTTATGGGTGTACACGTCACTATCACTTTTTGCACTTTTTATTCGACATGTAATGAGTGCACGGCTTTTTTTTTGAGATATGAAATATATTTGCACATCTCTTTATTTAAACAATTATCTGTGAATTGTTTATTGATATATGTTCTATATATTCGCATACTGAGCTTTGCACCAGTTTATTTGATTGAAGACTTTTGTATGTTATTTAGTTGCCTATACTTGATATCAGTACGAAGCACACCCGTGTATATCATCATTTCTATTGGTTAGTTGTGTATTCCAACTTTCAGTGTGCTGCATCCAAATTTACACCAGATGCAAGATTTTTTTTGCATTATTTAATATATCATTAGAGCTGTGCAACCAGCAACTATGCTGTTCGATAACCCCACTCAACCTCTAGCACTTGCTCAGCTTCATGCAGGTCACATTCTGTCTGATCAGGTAGAATAAAACATGATGGCCAGTTATATTTTGCTTGGCCCTATTTTGTGAATTGGCAGAGATGCCCCCTACAGAGAAGATAGGGTACTGATGTTAGTAATTTTGTTGGGTACCATTAAAAGAAGATGTAAACCCTAACTGAATGACACTGAGTTTGCACTATTTAATAAAAAAAAAAAAATGTTTTTGCCATTTTTTAAAATCCTTTGTTGCAATTCTATGCTGCTTATCTCCTGAAGCCTCCTTGCAACCACTTCTCATCTACATGCATGCCCTCCAGTGTTGGCTGCATGGAATTTCCTAAAACTGGTTTCCTGATTGTGACAATACGGGGTTTTTTTTTGTATAATGTGTTGAAATAACAACTTGTAGTTTACTTGAAAGTCCATGTAACATGATGACAAAACAGAAGTGTAATTGGAAGACATGAATAAAGCATTGTCACCCTATGACATTCACGTCGGAATCATCAGGTATTGATTTAAGTCAAATTGAAGTGTGAAAGAAAATAAGCTAGATGAACAGCAGGTTTAAAACATTGATTTTAAAATGTCTTTTGTTAAATTATTTTGTTATGCTTCAGTACCAACACCAAAAATCTTTTTTCCCGCAGTATACAGAATATAAGGCCTGCTGCCCTCAGTAGGAGAATTATGGTCTGCCTCTAGTGGTTTGACACTCAAGCCGCGCAGTTATGTCTACTGCTATCCAATCAGCAATGAGCCTGCAGGGTTATGCCATAATGTGCACACAATTATGCACATTATGGCAGACTTACCTGTCAAGTGGAGCCTTCTAGCGGTGTGCTGTCTCTGCTCCAGGTGTTTCCACTTGCACACGGTCTTCCCTCCGAGTTTGCACTATCCGGCCGATTGAATGGCCAGGTCCTGATGATGTCACTGCCAACATGACATGATCGCTGCACAGTGCTCCCTGAATTGATGGCACATTCAGTGTGCCCTGAATGCTGAGCGCACTGCGCACGCGCAGTGATGTGATTGACTCCTACTGATGTGAATGTCTCCTAAACGGCGCAGGTCTAGGAGATATTCACTGTACCTACAAGTAAACCTTATTATAGACCTACCTGTAGGTACAAGTGAAAAATCTGACTTTACGCTTCAGTGTGTTGCCAGGAAAAAGACTTGTGGGAACAACGTTGGAGCTCAAAAAATAAATTATTATTAACAGACATTTTAATGTTTTCATGCACCCCATGTTAATCTACATTGTTATTTTCTCAGAGTTCAAGTAGGCTTTAACACTTTTGCTGACAGAGCCATTTTTGCTTTTTTTTGCACACATTCTTAAAAATCAATTTAAAATTAAAAATTGAAAATTGCATAAAACCCCAAAAACATTATATATTTTTTGAAAGCATACACGCTATAGAATAAAATAGTGGTAGTTACAGTTTTTTATCTTAAACACGATATTACCACAAATGTCTAGGAAAAGCAATATTTCAGTAAAGAATACACTACAGTTAATTTTAGGCCATACAAACACAATAAATTGCCTAATTTTTTGGTAAAATATAAAAGATACGGTTGCACATACACAACATTTCAAGCCTTAAATTTGTGTGCTCCCATAAAATGGTGACGAATTTCAGTACCCTATATTTTCTAAAGGTGACACTTTAAAACGTCCCTTATAGGTCATCATTTTAGCATGAGGGAGAGCTCTGGTTCTAGAAATATTGCTCTCACTCCGCTGTGCGCGGCGATATGTAATGTGTATTGGTGTCTTCATGCGTAGGTGCCCCTGACACGATCATATGTACATAGATATGGGGGTGGAGGGAATCAAAAAAAATTGTTTGGTGGGGGGGGATATTTATCTGCTTGGGTGTAACTTTAATTTGTAACAATTTTACAATTTAAAAAAATTTACTTTTATTTAAAGGAGTTGTAAGTCTCATGGTTTTTCACCTTAATGCATTCTATGCACTAAGGTGAAAAACCTTCTGCGCTTCAGATGCCCCCCAGACCCCCCCCTTTTCTCACCTGAACCCAATCATTCCAACAATGAGCACAAGCCCAGCGGCTGCAGCCGTTGTCTCGGGTCCTCATTGGATAGATTGATAGCAGCAGGAGCCATTGGCTCCTGCTGCTGTCGATCAAATCCAGTGACACGGGAGCCAGGGGCGGGGCTGAGTTCTGCTGTCTGTTATATGGTCCACATGGGTGCCCCAATGGAAAGTGGCTCTCCGTGGGGGCACCCGATGAAGAGGAGGAACCAGCTGGGGCACCCCAGAAAAGGAGGATTGGGGCTGCTCTGTGCAAAACCCTTGCACAGAGCGGGTAAGTATAGGCATAACGTAAGTCTAGTTCCTGTTCTGTTACAGGGTTTTCCTCAAGTAGAGTTAACCCTTAGGTGATCTCTTTAAGCAGCAAGTCAGTGAACCACTTAACCCTAACCCTTATTAACTTATAAATAATATTGTAGGCAACCCCAGCATGAGCACAATAAAACTCAGCCTACTTAGGGAACTATCGCCTGAGCTATCTTGCAGCATAGCAAAGGACAAGTGGAAGTTGCAAAAGTGACACGTGTTGAGTGCAGTTACATCACCATATTACGGGAGAGCAGGAAAACCAAAAGTATACTGCTAAATGCACATTTCTCCATTTCATCTTTTATTTATAGACAGGGAAACTGTACTGTAGGCCCCGTCACTCATACTTCATTCTAATTTCACACAACAGGGGCAGGCCTAATTAAGCTCCGATTTACAGTACATTTGAGCGTTTTCAGCTTGTTTCACTATGCCTGACTGTGCTAATCATGCAGAACCCCATTCTTTCTAATTGTCCCTGTCCTCACTTGTACACTCAGTTGCCCCTATGCTCAAAAAAGACAGAACTGCTCTACCCCCACCCTCTCCTTGTGCAGCCCAGGAAAGCTTGAAGCTTTATACATGTGCAAAAAACAAAGCTTCAAAATCACCAGGAATATGCTCTGCACAGGTGGGAATGAAAGTTAAGGATGATGTATTTATTATGCAGTATCAGTAAAGGAAGCTGTATTTGCACATTCTAATTTCTACCTATATTCTAAAAGGTTTAGGCCTCATGCACACATGTGGACATTTTTGAAGCTTCTCCTAGGGGCATCTGCCATTTTTTTTTCTGCCTCTAAATGCCCCTGCATGTTAACCAATGTGTCCATGCACTCATAGGTCTTTAGAGTTTAGAAGCATGGGTATTTAGAGGCACAAAAAAATGAAACAAAACACTGTCAGCACGTCCAGGAGCAGCAGTGTTCAGCCGAAAACAACACTTGACGTGTAAATGCGCGTTCACTCATCTAAACGTTTGTTAACATTAGGCGCATTTAGCGCTTGAGCGTTAATTCATTTTAATGGCCAAAAAAAATTACTATTCTGGCCAATTAAATGAACGCCCAAGCGTTTGACATGCTTAAATGAACCGAAGTGCGTTGTATTTATAAGTGTCAAGCATATTTTATGCCAAAAAACACTGCTGCCAGAAGAAAAGGCATCTAGGAGAGGTAGCAAAAATGTCCAGTATGGACAAGGCCTTAAAGTTAGCACTCATTTTTTTTTCAGTTAGCAGGTTAGCTAGATCCACACAAGCAAGGTAAAAGGATGGAATCCTTCTCACTAGGACATTGTGTTATGACAGCTACACTGCATACAGAATAGACTGATCAACAGTTACAGCTGCCGATCAACAAAAGTTTTCCAGCAAGTCTACTTTATAGAATTTAGTCTAATGAACAACTTCTGTCGAAGAGGGTAGCCACATATACAGATCAAAAATTGGGCGGTTCAACAGGGGTTCATCCATGCCCAGCTTAAAGTGGTTCTAAAGGCTTTTTTTTCCCTCTGAAATACTAAACATGTTAGGCTTACCTGCCATTGCACATAGCAGCCCAAACCTCCTCTTAGGTCCCATGCTGGCGCTCTTGGCTCCTCTTTTGTGTGTGTTCCTATAGCAAGGTACTTGCTATGTGGGAACACTTGAGGGCTCACTCTCGAACCAGGTTGTGTGTATCTATAGACACACACAGTGCATCTGAGCCCCGCTCACACTGCTGCCTCTATGTCCTGCCCTCACAAAGAAAGTAGAGAGTTGCTGCAGATCCAGATAGGACTCAGGTAAGAATAAAGGAAGGAGAGAGGGCATTGAATTTTTTTGATGGCTTTTAAATGTGTTTTTCACTGAATGTACAGTATCTCACAAAAGTGTGTACATCCCTCACGTTTTTGTAAATATTTTATTATATCTTTTCATGTGACAACACTCAAGAAATTACACTTTGCTACAGCGTAAAATAGTAAGTGTACAGCTTGTAAATTTGATGCCCCCTCAAAATAACTCAACACACAGCCATTAATGTCTGAATCATTGGCAACAAAAGTGAGTACACCCCTAAGTGAAAATGTCCAAATTGGGCCCAAAGTGTCAATATTTTGTGTGGCCACCATTATTTTCCAGCACTGCCTTAACCCTCTTGGGCATGGAGTTCACCAGAGCTTCCAGGTTGCCACTGGAGTCCTCTTCCACTCCTCCGTGACAACATCACAGAGCTGGTGGATGTTAGAGACCTTGCGCTCCTCCACCTTCCATTTGAGGATGCCCCACAGATGCTCAATAGGGTTTAGGTCTGGAGACATGCTTAGCCAGCCCATTACCTTTACCCTCAGCTTCTTTAGCAAGGCAGTGGTCATCTTGGAGGTATGTTTGGGGTCATTTTTAAGTTGGAATACTGCCCTGCAGCCCAGTCTCTGAAGGGAGAGGATCATGCTCTGCTTCAGTATGTCACAGTACATGTTCCCATTCATGGTTCCCTTTATGAACTGTAGCCCCCTAGTGCCAGCAGCACTCATGCAGCCCCAGACCATGACACTCCCACCACCATGCTTGACTGTAGGCAAGACACACTTGTCTTTGTACTCCTCACACACACGCTTGACACGCTTGACACCATCTGAACCAAATAAGTTAATCTTCACGACGACCGTGATCCCCCGATGTCAAGTATTTCCCTTGGTACTTACCCTTGTACATGACACTGTATGACTTCGTCTCGTACTAGGAGAGGGAAGTCTCTGACCCGACGTCCCGTCATAAGGTTGAATTTTTACTGGGGTTTGTGTGGAGGTTCTACTGGTGACGGAACGATTTCTTCGACTCCCATTTCCATTACCCGACCGATTCGTACAGAGGTCTGGATTTGGGATAACTCGTAGACACCCCGTAGGAGTTTACCTTCCACCTCCTCGCGTTCCAGAGATTGTAGGTGGTCGAGACACTACAACAGTGCCTCCTCACCTTCTCCTGAGGTCACCGTTGGAC
>BLSH010368403.1:1380876-1394711 GCA_018402905.1 Glandirana rugosa | reverse complement strand
GGGGTCACCTCACGGAGGAATGTAGTGTCCATAGGGGGTCGCCTCAGGGAGGAGGGTAGTCCACCGGGGTCGCCTCACGGAGGAATGTGTCCACAGGGGGTCCGGTCGTCTCACGGAGGAATGTGTCCACAGGGGGAACGGTCGTCTCATGGATGAATGTGTCCACAGGGGTTACCTCACAAAGAGGAATGAAATGTCCTCTCTCCACTACACCCCCCCTCACTCTCTACGAGGGGGAGTGTGGTGGCTGTAAGGTCTCCGGTCCGTCTTTTCGTCACTACGCCCCGCCCGTCTCTCTCTACTACAGTAGAGACGAGTGGGCGCCCGCATCACTGCTTTTCTGCCTGGCCTCTGGAATGTCGGTGGTGTGAGGGGGAGCATCTCTCACTCCCCCCCACATCACCTCTCTCCTGTAAAGTAAGGAGAAACACTCCATTGGGGACACCTGTGTAAGTAGGTACTCTGCTGGCAAGGGGGACACCTGTGTAAGGAGGCACTCTGCTGGCCTGGGGGACACCTGTGTAAGGAGGCACTCCGCTGGGGCCACCTGATGGGAGGAGGGACTCCGCTGGGGGATACCTGTGATGTAAGGAGGCACTCCACTGGGGGACACCTGTGATGTAAGGAGACACTCCGCTGGGGGCACCTGTGATGTAAGTAGGCATTCCACTGGGAGCACCTGTGATGGAAGGAGGGACTCCGCTGGGGGCACCTGATGGAAGGAGGGACTCCGTTGGGGGCACATGATGGAAGGAGGGACTCCGCTGGGGGCACCTGATGGTATCTGGTAGCAGGCGACAGTAGCAAGTGACACACTCGGAGCTCCCACTGATTCTGCATTATGGTGAGTTGAACAATTTCATTTTATATTACAATGTAATAATAACAATAATGCGCTTCAATCATCCTGACACCATACCAACCATGGTGCCGGGATGATTGAAGCGCCAACACCAGGTGTATGGAGTATCTTTATCTGCTGATTGTTAAACTTTCTGGAATACACATATTGCTATTGTGGTGTAGGATCTGGGCCTGCTGTCCCTCCATCCCTATTTCTTTCCTTCCTTCCTTCTGTTCTCTTTCCTTTCCTCCCTATCTCTTTCTTTCTTCCTTCCTCGATCCCTCGTTCATCTCAGACGTGAGCCACGTCCCTTAAAGCCACACCCACACCCATTTTCCGCGCTCCGCATTTCTTTGGGCTAGAGCCTCTGGTCTTTTTCCCACCTAGCAATGCCCCTGCATCAAACAGTTTTTGTCCAGCGCTGTGAGTGGCCGGATGCCGCGAGAAGTCACTCCTGAGCGGGAGCTCTTTGTTTTGGCAGCAGGCTCTGATTTTCCGGCAGCCTCCGCTGGATCATTAGAGCGCATGCGCCGTGACGTCAGGCGGCTCCATGCATAGAGCAAATATCTCCTAAACCATACAGGTTTAGGAGATATTAATTTTACTTACAGGTAAGCCTTTTTATAGGCTTACCTGTAGGTAAAAATCATATTAGGGGGTATACAACCGCTTTAAGAACCCCTGCCAGTGTTAAATGGTTTGTCTCATTCGTTTAAACCAATTGTGCTGGAGAGCTTGTGCTTTTAGAATATAACAGACTTGCTGGCGGATCACCAGATGTAAATAGCAGAAAAAAAGCCTTAACATGGAAACTAATTCAGCCATCATATCTAAGAATTGGTAAGCTGCAATATACTAAATGTTTGCATTTGGGTTTAATACTGCAGGGAATGCATTGAGATAAAAAAAAAAAAATTGGCAGTTGGCAGTACACCTAGAGCTCTGTATATAGTAAAACAGTGTTTATAATTTTACTTTATTTCAACACCTATGTATGATAATCACCCTACATGTTCAATGCAAAAATGCCTGATTTGCATTTCATTAGGGAGTTTAATCAGAAAACACATCTAAATCAACTAAATAATTAAAGCAACCTATTGATTTTGTTTAGTTGTTAATAGGAAGGACAATAAGCCCAAACTGATTACTTAATATGAAAAACATAGATGCATGTGTGCTGTTCACTTACTGAAAGACACCTAAAGCTGGCCATACATTATACAATTTTCTTATTCAATTTCCTTTTGATTTACCTTCAACTATGTAGCGCAAGGGCCTGCGTGATTGCATACAAATGGAAAGTTTTTAGGTTTGACCTCGTATTATATGGTTTTGGTAATTCTAAAAGAAAATTGTATGATGTATGGCCAGCCTTAGGCAGCTCGTAGTGAGCCACCTTTAGCCTAAAATGGCTGACTATATAGAGCAGAAACCTTCACTTAGCGTTGTGATGAATATAAAGTGAATAGTAAAAGTTTTGGGCAGATATGGAGACATTTAGATGCATTAATCTGGATTTTATTAGTAACTTCTCACTGAAAAAAAAAGAAACCTGCAAAGACAAAAAGTACAACCTATGCTGCCTAGACAGGAAGTAGATCAGCATGGCGTCAAAAAAGCTACCTGGCTCTCAAATGTGACAACTGTAAATCATTGTACCTTCTAAAGTCTGAATATAATTCATTTTTTATGTAAGAAAAAACCTTTTACTTACCCATCTCCAACAACGACGCACTTTATCGCCTGCATGGCTGTAGACGGTGGTGATCTTCTCCTCCGAGCACTTGTCACTGAAAAAAGGAACTAGCAAGGGAGGGAGATGGAAGGATGGCTATACAGAGCATAGACCACAACTGTGAGATGCTATGAAACCGGAAAAGACATTTACTCAACTATAGAGGAACTAAAGTTGTAACCCTCTGAGTGCCACATACATCTCATGTTTACTTCCTCACTAATCCGACTAAATCATTAGCAATGGTGTAAAAACACCAGAAAATAGTGTTACTTTTTGTTTGTTTTGTTTTTGCATATTTGCAGAATTAACAATCATTTTTTACATCATTTTTCTTGTGGAGGGCTCAAAGTACTCAACAAGTTAAATGTACAAACAGGATTGTAAAAGCAATAAATGATATGACTGATTACCATAGGTGTGAGCAAACAAGTATGACTTTACATTTCTTTTGCATGTGCAGCCGGGGAAGGGGGGGAAATGGGGCTCATTAAAAAAAAAGTGGTTGACCCACGTTTTTACCACCAACAACCCTCTGAGCACCCAACTACGAGCAGACATGGTGCATTGTGGCAATTTTAACTCTACATGCAGAATCTGATAGGCTGCACTGCCTAGTAAACGCCCCCGTGTATGTGAATGGGGCTGCGCTGTAACCACCAGCTAAACCGTTGGTTTGCGGCATAATCTCACAATTTAAAATTGCAATTTGGCAATAAAAAAAGGCATCAGGAGGTGGCAGTCACCTGCTAACCTCCTTTCACTGTCTTCTGAAAAATCTGTAAACAATCCACAGTGGATCACTTTTTGGGGAGGGGGGGACATAGTTACATAGTTGGTGAGGTTGAAAAAAGACACAAGTCCATCAAGTCCAACCTGTGAGTGTGCTTTTATGTCAATATTACAGTAAAACCTTGGATTGCGAGCATAATTCGTTGCTTGTAATCCAAAGCACTTGTATTTCAAAGTGAATATCCCCATAAGAAATAATGGAAACTCCGATGATTCGTTCCACAACCATTTATTTATAAGTCTTTATGTTTATATTCCATATAAAAATTTTATAGCAATGTGATAGGTTGTGTAACCACTTAGAGGCGCCTCTAAGTGTAGCAATATAGTTATTTAATGAAGGTAAAACATTCAGCAACTCACATGGTTGATGATTAAAAGAGGCACATCTAAGTATGCAGGCATCCGGGGTAAAGCTGTCCACATAGACCATCATCCGCACCGCCGGCTGTCACCACTGTCAGTCTGCAATCGTGACCGGGAAGACTACCCTGCAGTAGAGCATTCTGAAAGCGAGGCTTGAAGCGCTCATGGAGTGCAGCCTGGAAAGGATGACGTTGATGGCGGTGCAGAGGATGGTGTGTGTTCAGCTTTACCCCGGATATCTGCATATTTAAATGTGCCTGTTTTAATCATCAACCATGTGAGTTGCAAAATGTTGTACCTTCATTAAATGTAACCATACTGCCACACTTAGAGGCGCCTCTCTTTTCTTTCATACTCAGTTGTGACATGACGCTAATATCAAGTCAAAATTATTTTTAAAATTTTGCTTGTCTTGCAAAACGCTCTCAAACCAAGGTTTTATTGTACATGTATATCCCTGTATGTTGCGGTTGTTTAGGTCTCTAATCATTTTTTTTAATTATCTATGCTCCCTGCTAGAACCACTGCTTGTGGAAGAGAATTCCACATCCTCAACGCTCTTACCGCAAAGAACCCTCTACGCACTTTTAAGGTTAAACCACTTTTCTTATGATTTTAGTGAATGGCCTCGTGTCTTTTTATGTTCCCTTGTGCGGAAAAGTTTTCTCCCTATTGTGGGGTCACCATTACTGTATTTGTACATTAAAATCATATAACCTCTCAAGTGTCTCTTCTCCAGAAAGAATAAGTTCAGTGCTCATAATCTTTCTTCATAACTAAGGTCCTCTAGTCCCTTAATTAGCTTTGTTGCCCTTTTCTGGACCCTCTCCAGTTCCAGCACATCCATCCCGAGGACTGGTGACCAAAATTGGATGGCATACTCCAGGTACGGCTGGACCAGAATCCTGTAGAGAGGAAGAATTATCGTTTTATCTCTGGAATTAATCCCCTTTTTAATGCATGCTAATATTCTGTTGGCTTTGCTTGCAGCAGCTTGGCATTGTCTGCCATTGCTGAGCCTGTCTTCTACTAGGACCCCCAGGTCCTTGTTCATCCTAGATTCCCCCAGAGGTTCTCCGCCTAGTGACTAGATTGTATTCATATTTTTGGCACCCAAATGTATTATTTTACATTTTTCTACATTAAACCTCATTTGCCATGTAGTTGCCCACCCCGTTAATATGTTTAGATCAAGGTTTCCACATCCTGCAGAGAAATTATTGCCCTGCTTAGCTTAGTATCGTCCGCAAATACTGAGATTGAGCTGTTTATCCCATCCTCCAGATCGTTTATGAATAAATTAAATAGGATTGGTCCCTGGACAGAACCCTGGGGGACCCCACTCTCCACACCGGACCATTCTGAGTACTCCCCATTTATCACCACCCTCTGAACTCGCCCCGTAGCCAGACATAAAAGCGATCAGTAGACCTGTAGTGTAAAACAAGCCCGGATCTATTTTTCTTTTCATTTGTTTTGATTTGTCGGAGGATGGAAAATTTGGACGCGTATAGTCAGTACCATGTAATTATTTAGGTACATAATAATATTATGATTACAGGTGGATATTTACATTTAATATATGGAGCATAGAAACAGCAGAAAAAGACCACATGGTCCATCAAGTCTGCCTTCTTTTAAAAAAAAAGTAAATTTTTTTGTTTCATTTTTGTTGTTTGTGTTTTTTTTCTTTTCTTTTAGGCCACTTTCACACTGAGCCAGTTTTCAGGCGCTTAGCACTAGAAATAGCCTCTAAATCAGGCCTGAAACCCGCCTCAAATCTCCTGCCCATTCTCGTCAGTGTGACTCTTCACACTGGGTCGGTGCGCTTGCGGGATGTTCACAGAACTACTGCAAGCAGCATCTTTGGGGCAGTGTGGGAGCTGTGTATGCACCGCTCCTACACCACCCTGCCCTTTAAAATGAATGGGCACCGCTGCTGAAGTGCCAGCACAGTGCTTTGGCACAGTGGCGGCTGGTGAAATTTTAGGATGGGGGGGGCGCCAGACCACGCCCTTCCTTTTTGACCACTCCCACTTCTCATAAGCCCCACCCCTTGTGTCAGGAGTATACAGCCCAGCATCACCAGATAGGGTATACAGAATCACTGATAGTGGTATATACAGCATCACCATATAGCAGTATACAGGGTCCCAGACAGCAGTATACAAAATCACCATATATCAGTATACAAGGTCCCAGATAGCAGTATACAGGGTCCTAGATAGCAGTATACAGGGGTCCCAGATAGCAGTATACAGGGTCCCAGATAGCAGTATGCAGAATCACCATATATAAGTATACAGGGTCCCAGATAGAAGTATACAGGTTCCCAGATAGCAGTATACAGGGTCCCAGATAGCAGTATACAGGGTCCCAGATAGCAGTATACAGGGGTCCCAGATAACAGTATACAGGGATCCCAGATAGCAGTATACAGAGCCCCAGAAAGCAGTATACAGAATCACAATATATCAGTATACAGGGTCCCAGATAGCAGTATACAGGGGTCCCAGATAGCAGTATACAGAGCCCCAGATAGCAGTATATAGAGCCCCAGATAGCAGTATACAGAATCACCATATATCAGTATACAGGGTCCCAGATAGCAGTATACAGGCTCCCAGATAACAGTATACAGGGTCCCAGATAGCAGTATACAGAGCCCCAGATAGCAGTATACAGAGCCCCAGGTAGCAGTATATAGGGTGCCAGGTAGCAGTATACAGGGCTCCAAGATAGCAGTATACAGGGGTCCCAGATAGCAGTATACAGAGCCCCAGGTAGCAGTATATAGGGTGCCAGGTAGCAGTATACAGGGTGCCAGGTAGGGTGTACAGAGCCCCAGTTAGCAGTATACAGGGTGCCAGGTAGGGTATACAGGGTCCCAGATAGCAGTATACAGGGGTCCCAGATAGCAGTATACAGGGTCCCAGGTAGCAGTATACAGGGTCCCAGATAGCAGTATACGGGGGTCCCAGATAGCAGTATACAGGGTCCCAGGTAGCAGTATACAGGATCCCAGGTAGCAGTATACAGGGTCCCAGATAGCAGTATACAGAATCACCATATATCAGTATACAGGGTCCCAGATAGCAGTATTCAGGGGTCCCAGATAGCAGTATATAGGGCCCCAGATAGCAGTATACAGGGCTCCCAGATAGCAGTACACAGGGGTCCCAGATAGCAGTATACAGGGGTCCCAGATAGCAGTATACAGGGGTCCCAGATAGCAGTATACAGAGCCCCAGATAGCAGTATACAGGTTGCCAGGTAGCAGTATACAAAGCTCCCAGATAGGGTATACAGAGCCCCAGGTAGCTGTATATAGGGTGCCAGGTAGCAGTATACAGGGCTAAGAGATAGCAGTATACAGGGGTCCCAGATAGCAGTATACAGGGGTCCCAGATTGCAGTATACAGGGGTCCCAGATAGCAGTATACAGAGCCCCAGGTAGCAGTATATAGGGTGCCAGGTAGCAGTATATAGGGTGCCAGGTAGGGTATACAGGGTGCCAGGTAGCAGTATCCAGGGTGCCAGGTAGGGTATACAGGGTGCAAGATAGCAGTATACAGGGTCCCAGGTAGCAGTATACAGGGGTCCGAGGTAGCAGTATACAGGGTCCCAGGTAGCAGTATACAGAATCACCATATATCAGTATACAGGGTCCCAGATAGCAGTATACAGGGTCCCAGATAGCAGTATACAGGGGTCCCAGATAACAGTATACAGGGATCCCAGATAGCAGTACACAGAGCCCCAGATAGCAGTATACAGAATCACCATATATCAGTATACAGGGTCCCAGATAGCAGTATACAGGTTCCCAGATAGCAGTATACAGGGGTCCCAGATAGCAGTATACTGGGGTCCCAGATAGCAGTATACAGAGCCCCAGATAGCAGTATACAGAGCCCCAGATAGCAATATACAGGGTGCCAGGTAGCAGTATACAAAGCTCCCAGATAGGGTATACAGAGCCCCAGGTAGCAGTATATAGGGCGCCAGGTAGCAGTATACAGGGCACCCAGATAGCAGTACACAGGGGTCCCAGATAGCAGTATACAGTGGTCCCAGATAGCAGTATACAGAGCCCCAGGTAGCAGTATATAGGGTGCCAGGTAGCAGTATATAGGGTGCCAGGTAGCACTATAAAGGGTGCCAGGTAGGGTATACAGAGCCCTAGTTAGCAGTATACAGGGTGCCAGGTAGGGTATACAGGGTCCCAGATAGCAGTATACAGGCGTCCCAGATAGCAGTATACAGGGTCCCAGGTAGCAGTATACAGAGTCCCAGATAGCAGTATACAGGGGTCCCAGATAGCAGTATACAGAGTCCCAGGTAGCAGTATACAGGGTCCCAGATAGCAGTATACCGAATCACCATATATCAGTATACAGGGTCCCAGATAGCAGTATACAGGGGTCCCAGATAGCAGTATATAGGGTCCCAGATAGCAGTATACAGGGCTCCCAGATAGCAGTACACAGGGGTCCTAGATAGCAGTATACAGAGCCCCAGATAGCAGTATACAAGTTGCCAGGTAGCAGTATACAAGGTTCCCAGATAGGGTATACAGAGCCCCAGGTAGCAGTATATAGGGTGCCAGGTAGCAGTATACAGGGCTCCCAGATAGCAGTATACAGGGGTCCCAGAGAGCAGTATACAGGGGTCCCAGATTGCAGCATACAGGGGTCCCAGATAGCAGTATACAGAGCCCCAGGTAGCAGGTATATAGGGTGCCAGGTAGCAGTATATAGGGTGCCAGGTAGGGTATACAGGGTGCCAGGCAGCAGTATACAGGGTGCCAGGTAGGGTATACAGGGTGCAAGGTAGAGTATACAGGGTGCCAGGTAGCGGTATACAGGGTGCCAGGTAGCAGCATACAGGTGCCAGGTAGGGTATACAGGGTGCCAGGTAGCAGTATACAGGGTGCCAGGTAGGGTATACAGGGTGCCAGGTAGGGTATACAGGGTGCAGTATACAGGGTGCCAGGTAGGGTATACAGGGTGCCAGATTTCAGTATACAGGGTGCCAGGTAGGGTATACAGGGTGCCATATTTCAGTATACAGGGTGCCAGGTAGTAGGGTATACAGGGTGACAGATAGCAGTATTCAGGGCCCCAGGTAGGGTATACAGGGTGCCAGATAGCAGTATTCAGGGCCCCAGGTAGGGTATACAGTACAGACACCAGCCTCAACAAACAGCCATCCCCCTCCCCCCCCACCGAGGTCGGGACAAGTCCCGCACTTACCCCATCTAATAGGCAGGCTCAGGCTGGGTCTGGCAGTGTTGCAGAGGTCGGCATACGGAAAAGCGGGCTGAGAGATGCAGAGGCAGCGCTAGCGGAGAGCATGCTGACACTCAGTGTGCTCGGAGGTCCCGGGCAGTGCTGTGTCTGTGTGAGCAATCACACAAGCAGCACGTCCACCATAGTCTCGCCCCTGCCAACAGCAGCCAATGACAGAGTCATTGGCTCTGATGGCTCAGGGCAGCCAATCAGCCTATGTGTGTGTGCTGGTTCAGCTGACAGCAAGGAGCTGAGAAAAAAAAAAAAAAAAGAAAAGTCAATGTACCGGCGCCTCCCGCAGGGGGGCGGGGCTGACTTTTTTTTTTCCTTCTCAGCGGCGGGGAAGCGGCGTCCAAGCACCCTTCATGCACCAGCCTCAGCTGCTTTGGCAGCAGCGTTAACTGGCGCTTTTGACCCCCTCGGGGGAGGGGTTAAGGGCCCGCGCTTCCGTCCAAAAGCGGCACTGCTTTGCTGGTAAAACGCCGCTAAAATGAGCAGAGTTTTACCGCGACTGCGGCCACGCTGCACGGGTTAGCAGTGTGAAAGTGGCTTTATTTATTTGTTTGTACAATGCATGTTTAAGTTCACATAGGGCTTGTTTACACTAGCGTCACCCTCTGAAAAGCAATCTACGGTGGATCTCTTCAGAGGTGTTTGACAGGTAGTGAGGGGGCAACCTGTTTTAACCCCTAAAAACCTGCACCATCGCACCCCAACCCTATGCAGTATTCAGTTGAATGGGGTGCGCTAGTGCCGCTGGATGCAAGGGGAGGGATCATTTTTGCCGCTCTGCAATGCTTTGACAACCCCTTCTGCTGCATTTGCAGCTTAGGGTGGAGTGGTTGGGGGGTGGTAACAACATGGCTGATATGCAGGCCCCTCACTTGAGGGACTATCCTTAGGGGATACACAAAGGTGAAACAAATGCCCCTACATAAGTTGTGTAGAACCCTTTACCTTAGGAAGGTGCTAAAGAGAGATTTTTGTTAGGTGAGGCAAATTTAGTCAGGCCTGATTGTTTTGATTCTGGGCTGGGAGTGGCTCATGGTAGGACTGGGTGATTTACGGGTGATTTTATGTCATCAGGACCTCCCACTTCTTTCCAGAAGGTTCTGGTGTTCTCTGGAAAGAGAGGTGGAGAGGGGATATGTAGCCACCTGGGGTATTCTGTGGAGCTCTGACCAATCCCCAACTTGCTAAATAAAGTGTAGCGCTCGCTGTAAAGTGAAGATACATTTGTGTAAATAATCACAAAAAAACATTACACATGGAATACTCATTTGTGTAAATCAACCAGTGATTAAAAGTGCTATCATACATGTTAAGGTGCTAAAAGGTGATAACTCTTAAACAGCAACGATTGTATTCATTAAATATTGTCCTTGTCATAAATAGGTAAAATGAGCAGTCTATAAAGTGCAAATATAGCAAAGCCAATAATGATCCACATTTAACATGGAAAGAGAGCCTCATATAGTGTAAAATCCTTAAGGATACGTTTATTGAAGATAAAATCACACTTACATAGAAACATTGGTTTCAAGCTCAAACAATAAGTAACAAGCCGGCATATAGTGAGGTACAGTGGTATGGGGTCAGCAGCTCCCGACACGTTTCGTTTCCTAAAATATCTTCTAGGGGTTACCGGCCCCCCAAACCGCTGTGCTTATATGTATAGATAATCCCCAATTGACATGCATTACAAGACAATTCACTCCTGCCCTTCTCAAGATGGCGGCGATGGCGTGCATTCCACGGCTCGTCCGCAACCCGGAAATTTGCAGTTCAATGCCCAATTGGTTTATGTTGCAAAGAGGGCACTTTCGCCCTTCTCAAGATGGTGGTGATGGCGTGTGTTCCACGCCTCATCCTCAACCTGGAGAGTTCCAATGGGTTTGTGTTACATAGAGGACACTTCCGCCCTTCTCAAGACGGTGGCAATGGTGTGCATTTCATGCCACATTCGCCACCCGGAAGTTTGCGGCTCGATACTGTGACCGGAACCAGTGCATCAAATTAAAAGGACTACTTCCCCTTCCAGAGATGTAGCTATGGGGCGTGTGTACCACACCTCATTATGAAGCAGGAAGTTTATCTCTGGAGAAAGGTTGTGTATTAAGGAGGTGAAGGGATGGTAATTGAACCGGATATGAATATCGTACATACAATGTTAATAATAAAACTACTTCTTCATTACAATGCCCTGAAGCCGAAGAAACTACATTGAAATAGTTTCAAAAATATGAATCAAATTTGTAAAATAAACTCAGGGTGTTGAGTTATATATAAAAGGAAACATTTTTTCACACAGTCCTCAACTAGCATTGGCAGGGTGCAGGCCTCCTCAAATACCCAGGGTCAGCCAAGTGGAGGGAGGAGAGTTCGGGTGGAAGAGATGGAGTAGCACGGAGGCTGTCGGGACTTGAGGGAGCCCTCAGTTGGGGGGGTGACTTCGGCCTGGGGCTCGGGTGCATCCGGGAGGAGAATGAGATCCTGGAGGAGAAGCACAAGTGAGAGAGCAAGTGAAGGACAGTGGCAGAGAGTACTACCAGAGAGATCTCTAGGAGAGGAACTACAAGTGTTAGTGAGGGATACACACCCTGAGATGCTGGAAGAGGCACACCGGAGCAGATTGGGGTGAGAGACAGTCTGATATGGGTGCGGCTAGCTAGCACTTCAACTAACTTTCCTACACTAAAGGGACCCGCGGTCCCTGCCTGCAAATGGCGGTTCAGAGGCTTGCTTTTTAAGAGTAGGCCTCACCATGTGCTACCTAGGCCAAAGAAGTTTGTGCAGGAGAGAGTAAGAGGAAGCAACTGAGAAGCAAGATTGTGCTGCAGGAAGTGGAGGAGTGTATATACTGAAGTGGATATAGAAGGTCCCATGAAAGAACTGTCTATCCTATGGGCATCCCATAACTACCCCTTTCCCCATCCAAGATAAATCCCCTAATAAAAAAACAAAACAAAACAAAGTGCTTTCCTGAATCTGGATCCAAGGACATGTGTGATTGAGGAGAGAGTGACAGGTGAACCACTACTTCCAGCTACCCCTACGGGGGCACGGCTATAGTTGTATAAGTTGTACCTGTTTATCTGCAGTGTTCTCCTCTACATCCGCTCAAAGTGCAAAATTTAAAACCTTGTCTGAGATTTCAGAAAAAAGGGGATGGAGTGATGAAGTTACACTCTGCAGAGCTAAGTGAGGAGAGCCCTGAGAGCTGATTGGAGGTGTAGCCATGTGCTCCCTAAAGAGTGGCTTGCAGTAATGGTTCACCTGTTGTTTTATTTGGGGGAAATAATTTGGATGGGGATAAGGAATAACTGTGGGATGCCCAATAATTATGGTACGAGACTCCATATACAAGCTTGTATATGCACACTTCACTGCAGGCTCTCCCTCTGCAGACTATTGCTCCTCTGAACTCTCCAGCATTTCACTTGCTGACCGTTTCTCTTACAGTTCTCTCTCTACACAGAACTCACAGTTTTACACTCCTTTGCTTCTCTCCAGTTTAGAACTTAGTTTCCAGCCTGAAGGGAAATTTATCAGGCTTCTCTATACCTTTCTCTTCACCGTGGTTAGCACGTGGTGAGGCCTACCCTGTTTCAGCAGGACCTCAGGAACACCCATTACAGGCCAGGGATCACGGGCCTCTGAATGTGCAGCAAAGTACTTTAGTGCTAACCGGGCCTTTGACGGACTACAACTCCCAGCCCATCCTCTTCCAGGTCCCATCGACCTGCTCTTTGGTAGTGACTCTCCTTTCCCTTGACTAGCTCCCACAGACTGTCCACCATTCCTATACCAGCCTGCTCCAGCACTTTCTCTTCCAGTCTCAGGGACCGTCACTCACTGCAACGTGAATACTTTAAAGTCTCTCACTCCTCCTGTAGCACCTCCGCTGTTCTCTTGTTCCTCCTGTGCCGCTCCAGGAATCACTCTCCCTCCTGGCTGCACCCGAACACCCAGGCCCCAAGTGACCTCCCGGGTAGGGGTCTACACCACAGCGCCTCTGATACATCTCCAGACTTCCACCCGACACTACTCCTCCCAGATTGGGCTGACTCTGAATATTTAAGGAGGCGTGCCCCCTGCCAACCCTGCTTGGGGATTGGTCAGGGCACCTTAGAACACTCCAGATGCCTCCACCCATCTCCCAGCTCTCTGACCAGAAAGCTTTCTCCAGGTTTCTAGAAAGAAGTGGGAGGTAGGGATGGGCCCGTGGTTCGAGTCGAAGAACATCGCCCGTTCGTCGAATTTAGAACGTTCAGCAACTTCACCGCCATGGAGCGCCCCATAATGCATTGCGTGCAGACGGTGCGCACAGCTCCTCCACTGGCTTTGTTTTGACATTTTATTTATAGTGCAGGGCGGAGCCACCAGGTGACCCCGTCCCCTTCTGACGTCATGTGACATCAGAGGGGAGGGTCGCTCAATTACATCACTGGGTGGCCCCGCCCTTCACTATAAATAAAACGTTAAAACAAAGAGAGTTCAGTCGGCGGGAGCCCTCCCATGTTTTTTTTTTGTTTTTTTCCATCGCTCGCCGTGATTGACGATGGATTACAACGGGGGACACTTATTTTTATATTTAATAAAGGACTTATCCCTAATTGTCTCCTGTGTTTTTTTTATTTTTTGACTCTTTTGGTGAATTAGTGGGGGTACGATGTACCTGATACTAATTCACATGTGAAAAATATATATAAAACTGCGCTAACCCTGACAAATAATGGATCCCTGTGTACACAGCTGCAACAATAAAGTGTGATCTCTACACCTCAAATACAAATAGAACCAA
>BLSH010368403.1:1314156-1329946 GCA_018402905.1 Glandirana rugosa | reverse complement strand
CCCACCCCATTTACCACTGCTCATTGAGAATTCCGGACCGATCATCGAGTCCTGAACTTTACAACTCGGGACTGATACCATGTACCTTCCCCCCATCCTAGTGATGCCATGTATCTTCTGTCCTAGTGATATCGTATACCATCCGTCCTTCCTGGTGATACCATGTACCTTCCATCTTTCCTAGTGATACCATGTACCTTCTGTCCTTCCTTCCTAGTGATACCGTATACCTTCCGTTCTTCCTATTGATACCGTGTACCTTCCGTCCTTCCTTCCTAGTGATACGGTGTACTTTCCGTCCTTCCTCCCATAGTTATCCTTCTTGCCTTCCATATGCCATAGTGATCCTTCCTTCCTGTCTTCCATGTACCATAGTGATCCTTTCTACCTTCCATGTACCATAGTGGTCCTTCCTGCCTACCATATGCTATAGTGATCCTGTCTTCTATGTACCGTAGTGATCCTACCCCCCTTCCATGTACCATAGTCAGGGCTCAACATTTCAAGTCCTGAGCTACTAGCCAGGCCTTAAGAGTTACTCGTCACCATTTACCCCACCCAACCCCTACCCTGCCCCTAATTTCGCCCCTAAACACTCCCTCATAAATGACAGTTAAATGTTCTATTCACAATTAAGTTACAAAAATAAATATTAACAACAACTTTATACGTACCCATCAGTGCAGCTGCACCTGTGCTCATTAATGTAGCCTCCCCTGTGCCCAACAATGCAGCCTACCTGTGTCCATCAATGCCACTTCACCTGTGCCCAACAATGCAGCCTACCTGTGTCCATCAATGCCACTTCACCTGTGCCCAACAATGCAGCCTACCTGTGTCCATCAATGCCTCTTCGTCTGTGCGTTCTCTGAATGGCAAGGCTGCCAATGAGGGGCCATCTGTGTGCGGAAGCACTCCAGAAGAATCTGGAAGATTGCATCTATCACTCTATGTAGCGCAGGCTACTACAATCGTTTTTAGCATCCCTGGCAGCCCTCCAAATATAATATAAGGATAACTGCATCTTGCCAAGCTGGACCAATGTAAATTGGCAATAAAGAAAATTCCTGGAGTTCTGCTTTAAAAACATGTTATTCTTTAAAAGTCACAATATATGAAAAAATGTACAGATCGCCTGTCTATTCCAGCTCCTAATTTACAGGGGCAGAAAACGTATCCAAAATCAGATGTTCAGCGTATACTAAAATGAATCCACTGCTTTGTTATTGGATTCCACATAAACAACTCAGTTATACTTCCAAAGATAAAAGCATTAGATATATGCTGATGCATAGATATTGATGCATTTCAAACAAAAATGTTCTTAGTCAAAGCAGTTACATTGGATCAAAAAGCTTCCATTTATCTACAAAAAAAAAATCAGACCAGAGCCAGAATGCTCAAACTTTTTATCCATGGAAGTGTTGTTTTCACAGGAACCTAACATATTCCCTGTAAATGATAACAGATGACAAATAAGAACTTTTGTAGTCATATAACTAACTTTACAAAGCTTTGCACTTAGTTTGCATAAAATGAATTATATTTACTGAAATTCTAATGGAAAAGTAATTATTGCCCATAGAAAGTATAGATAATGTTATACTGCCACCAGCAGGTGGAATGGGAACATTGCCTTTGTAAATTGAAAAGTGATGTTTAAAGTGGTTGTATGCCCTGACCAAAAAAACAAAAAAACCTGTAAGGCAAAGGCATAATGAGCTAGTATGCATCGCGTACTAGTTCATTATGAAATACTTACCTTAGAACGAAATGCCCGCACCGCCTCCCATTCACCACTAAAGGAGCTGACATGTTGCCTCGACGTTTTTTCTGGGTTTGCGGCTCCGGCGCTGTGAGTAGCCGGAGCCGCAATGGAGTCACTCCCGCGCATGCGTGGAAGTCATCCGTTCCGACAAGGAGCTCTGATTTTCCGGCAGCACCCACCGGATCTTCAGAGCGCATGCGCCGCTGACGTCAGCAGCTGCATGCAAGGTGAATATCTCCTAAACCGTACAGGTTTAGGAGATATTCATTTTACCTACAGGTAAGCCTTATTATAGGCTTACCTGTAGGTACAAATGTGCAAGAGGAGGATATAACCACTTTAAGTGGTGCTAAACCCAAAAGCAAAAATGTATTATCTTGCAGCTTGACCAATTCTTAGATTCTAAAGGAAAATAAAAACTGTTTGCTATAACCGCAGTGTGAACTGGAGTGTGATTTCAGTTTGTTAGTGTATCTAAATCTGCTAGTACATCTAACTCTCCCCACCCCCATACTCACAATGCTGCTGTCCAAAAGGTGTCCCTGTTGCTCCTTCATCAATAATGGGGGCACTCTAATACAGGAGGTGTGTTACTGGTCACATCACCAGGTGAAAACTGAGTGGGAAAAAAAGCTTAAAAATGGAAACGAATGAAAACAGGTAAGAATAAAGGCAGTATAAACACTGGGCAGGGGTCAAGTCATGGGAAAAAATGTGTGGGAACTCACCCAAGACCCCCCCCACCCCCACACCCCCGAAACTACAAAAAAGTACATAAAATGTACATAAAAATTTCTGTGCTAAACAGTGCACATATCAGAGTCTACAAGATCCCCCCTTACAGTGCAAGGGAACTTTGACATAAAGGGGAATGCTGCAGATCATGATCTAAAGGGGAACTCGGATATAAGGGGGGGATTTGGTAACCAGAGACCACCTTATATCAAAGTCCACTGCCTTCCCCTTTACATCAGAGTTCCCACTTACATCAGGGTCTGCAGCATTGCCCTTGACATCAGAGTTCCCTTGCACTGTAAGGGGGGAACTTGTAGACTCCACTTCACATCACCGTTCACAGAGTTCGCTTTTGCACTGTACAGGGGAATCCTGCAGACTGATGTAAAGAGGAATGCCAGGAACACTGATGTAGGGAGGTCTCTGGTGACCAGAGACCACCATCCGCAGAGTGAATGCACTAAGAATGGGGAACCTTTATATCAGTGCCCCCTTACATTATTGTATTCGCTCCCCCTTACATCATCCTCATCAGTGCCCATCAATGCAACCTCACCAGTGCCCATTAGTGCAGCCTGATAAATGCCCATCAATGCAGCCTCACCAGTGTTCATCAATGCAGCCTCACCAGTGCCCATCAATGCAGCCTGATCAGTGCCCATCAATACAGCCTCACCAGTGCCCTTCAATGCAGCCTGATCAGTGCAGCCTGATCAATGCCCATCAATGAAGCCTCATCAGTGCCCATCAATGCAGCCTCATCAGTGCCCATCAGTGCAGACTCATCAGTGCCCATCAGTGCAGCCTCATCAGTGCCCATCAATGCAGCCTGATCAATGCCCATCCAGTGCCCATCAATGCAACCTCACCAGTGCCCATCAATGCAGCCTCACCAGTGGCCATCAATGCAGGGTTCAGGCTTGTGCTACATACAGAGTGCAGGGTTCAGGATTGCGCTATGTACAGAGGACAGGGTTAAGGATTGCACTACCTATAGAATTCAGAGGTCAGGGTTAAGCTATGTACAGAGGACAGAGGTCAGGGTTATGCTATGTACAGAGGACAGAGGTCAGGGTTACACTATGTACAGAGGACAGAGGTCAGGGTTACACTCTGTACAGAGGGCAGAAGTCAGGGTTACACTATGTAAAGAGTGCAGGTGTGCATATCTCACAGAACACCCCCACCCTAGAAGCGCTGAGTGCCCCTCTTCTCCTTTCCCAGTACAGACACTTCTCTTTGTCTAGGACACAGCACTTCAATGCCCCACAGGAAAGAATGAACTAGCTTACATGTCAGGCTGCCAACGTGGGCTTCCTGTGATGCTGCGGGCTCAAGGATAGAGCTGTGTGCCCGCACCCTCCTCGTCCTGCCCTCTCCACTGTTGAATGCAGGGGGAGCAGGGAGGGTTGTTTTAGTGTGACGCCAGGATTGCTGTCATTTAAAAAACACCAGCTTTTGAGTTTTATAAGTGACTAGTGTGCTGCAATGCAAGGGGCCAGCGGCTGAAAAAATAAAACGTTATCCGCATTACAAAATTGAAGCTGCCGGCTGGCCGGACCCCCTACATCGGCATCCCTGGGTGCTGTCCCCGCCTCTTCTGCTCCTCTGACTGGCAGTCCCCCGCTCTCTTTGACATATGTGCACCATCTTAAGGGCACCCTACTGACCCCAACCGAACTGCCCGACCGGTCAGATCGCCCCTGCACATGTGAATTGCGGGACACGGCTGCTAATGGGAACATCATTCCTGCTGTGGAAAAAGTGCAGGAACGATGTTCCCATGCGTTCCCGCAGGACTCGAGCCCTGACACTGGGGCATTTTTTTACCTGTGGTAAAAAACCCTAAACCAAAAATGTATTATATTTCAGTTGACCAATCATTAGATGTGGTGGCTACATCCGTTTTCTTTTTTAAGCTTTTCTTCCCTCTGTTTTTGAGCACAGGGGGCACATTTGGACAGCAGTATTGTCAGTCTGGAGGGGTGTGTTAGATGGCCTAGCAGATTTAAATACAGATTTAAATACACTAACAAATTATGGGTGGGTTCACACTGGTAGGACACAACAGTTGTATGACTGTGGATCCGACTTTGCCCTATGACTTGAAGTCTGACTTCCATCCGACTTCAATGAACAGGATCCAACTTTGATCCTGACAATACCAGGCACTGTGTGTCTGGTATGAATTTTTAGGGCAAACTCCATGCCAAATTAAAAAAAATAAATGGCATGGGGTTCCCCCTCCAAGACCATACCAGGCCCTTTGGTCTTATATGGATTTTAATGGGAACCTTTAATCTGCCCCCACCTACCCCCCCAGGACACAAGCCCCGGGCGGTGATGCCACAAGGGGTGGGGCCTCTGGATGACGTCAGTGGGTGACCCCGCCCCATGCCTGTAAAACTAATCGCACATGGCGGCCCTAGCATTAGAGCGGGAGAGAGAGTTGAAAGAAGATTGGAGGAAGAACAGAGGGAGAACAGAGGGAGAAGACAGCTGAGAGAGGCGACCCAGCAGAGGGAGAAGACAGCGGAGAGAGAAGAACCAGGGAGGGGAGTAAGGATGAGCCGAACACCCCACCCCCCCGGTTCGGTTTGCACCAGAACAGGCAAAATGTTTACACGAACATTTGAACACCATTAAAGTCCATGGGACCCGAACATGAAAAATCAAAAGTGCTCATTTTAAAGGCTTATATGCAATGTTATTGCCCTAAAACATGTAACAGGGGGCGAAAAATTGAGCCTTGGGTGCTGGCGCTGCCAGAACACTGTAACCCCTTGCAGTTGCTCTTGTTGGATGGAGGAACAGAGTCTGATGTTGTAAATTAGTTTACAAATTGTGATGAAAGCCCCCAGTCAAACAGGTGGTGAAAAATTGGGCCTTGTGTGCTGGCGGTGCCAGAACACTGTAACCCCTTCCAGTTACTCTTGTTGGACGGAGGGACAGGGCCTGATGTTGTAAATTAGTTTACAAATTGTGACGAAGCCCCCAGTCAAACAGGGGGCAAAAAATTGGGCCCTGGGTGCTGGCGGTGCCAGAACACTGTAACCTTCTTGTTGGACACAGGAACGGGCCCTGCTGTTTTAAACTAGTTTAAAAATTGTTACGACATGCCTCTGTAAACCAGGTACAGAAAAATTGGGCCTTGGGTGTTGCTGGTGCCCTTAATACAAAATATTGTTCTAGATTATGGACAGGAGGAATAGGAGCAGTGGCAGTCTTCAAGGGATCCCAGATCCCTAGCAAATGTAATCAGTTGCATCAGCATCAGGGGCTTGATAGCTGCAGATCCAGGACTGATTCATTTTTATAAATGTGAGCTTATCAACCGAGTCTGTGGACAGGCGCACTCTTTGATCGGTTACGCACCCTCCAGCAGCACTGAATGTCCATTCGGAAAGCACGCTGGATGCAGGACAGGCCAGTAGCTCAATTGCATATTGAGCAAGTTCCGGCCAGTGGTCCATCCTCAAGAACCAGTAACTAAGTGGATGCTCAGTTGGAAAGGTCTCCAAGTCTGCTGTTGCCCCTATATATTCCTGCACCATATAATGCAGACGCTGATGATGGTTGCTTGAACCTATCAGGCCTGGGTGCTGAGGACTGAAAATCTTTTTAAAGGCATCGCTCAGCCAGTCACCTTCTCTACCACTCTGCCTCTGAATGACCAGAGCTTCAGAAACACGTTAGGAGGACCAGCAGCAAGACATGGTAACCTCCCAGGGTCTGGTAAGGCATTGCAAAAACTTTTCTTCTCTGCGCAGGCAGGGTGAGTTCTGCAACTTTACCCTTGTAACGTGGATCAAGAAGGATTGCCAGCCATTAATGATCCCTCTCCTTGATACCACAAATCCTAGGGTCTTTTCACAGGCTTTTCAGAATCAGAGAGCCCACGCAGTGTAAGTTTGAGGAGGCATGAGTGTTCGCTGGGTCACTGAGGATGGCATTATCAGGAACTACCTCCTCCCAACCACGTACAACTCCTTGGGTTTCTGGGGCCTGAAAACCACGATCCCTTGAAGACTGCTGTGTATTATACTCCACATCCATGCTGACACAATCATCCTCCTCCTCTTCCTGTGTGTTTGGTGGCTCTGTAGGAATGCTCTCTGCATAAAGGGGGCCTTAAGAGGAAAGGAAGTCCTCCTCTTCCTCCCTCTGTTCTGCCTCAAGTGCCCTGTCCATGATTCCACAAAGCGTGTGCTCCAGAAGGAATATTAGTGGGACAGTGTCACTGATGCATGCATTGTCGCTGCTCACCATCCTTGTGGCCTTCTCAAATGGTGACAGGACAGTGCATGCACCCTTGATCATTAGCCACTGATGTGGTGAAAAAAAGCCAAGCTCCCCTGAGCCTGTCCTGGTGCCATGCTCACAGAGGTACTCATTGATGGCCCTCTGCTGTGCTTGCAGCCGCTGCACCATTGCCAATGTTGAGTTCCACCTGGTGGGCATGTCACAAATGAGGCGGTTGTTGGGCAGGTTGAATTCCCGCTGGATGTCAGCCAGCAGGGCACTGGCATTGTATGAAATGACCACAGAATTTTCTGGCCTGCCTCAGGATATCTGGTAAGCCTGTGTACCTGGTCAAGAAATGCTGCACCACCAAATTCAAGACGTGTGCCAAGCATGGAACATGTGTGAATTGTTCCAGTCGGAGGGCAGAGAGAAGGTTGGTGCCATTGTCGCATGCAACCATTCCTGGCTCAAGCTGTTATGGTGTCAACCACCTCTGAGCCTGCCCCTGCAGAGTTGAAAGAATCTCTTCCCTAGTGTGGCTCCTGTCCCCAAGACAGACTAACTCAAGCACCACATGGCATCCTTTGGCCTGACTGCTTGCATAGCCCCTTGAATGCTTAGGGAGCACTGCAGGTTTAGAGGACAATTCTGCAGAAGAGGCCACAGAGGTAGAAGAAGAGGAGGGGGTGGAGGAGGCGGATGTGGCAAAATCACCACCAGCTTTTTGGAGGCATGGTGGCGGAACTATCTCCAAAACTGAACCCTGCCCTGCATCTTTTCCAGCTGCCAGCAGAGTTACCCAGTGCGCTGTGAAGGAAAAGTAACGTTCCTGACTTGGTGTGGGTTTTTCAGGTACTCTTGCCAACGGACTGCATGGCTGATCATCATATGTCTTGTCAAGACAGTAGTGCCCAAGTGGCTGGAGTCCTGGCCGCGCTTGACCCACTTCAGACATAAATTGCAAATGGCAACGGTGCGATCTACTGCACATGTGCTGAAAAATGCCAACACCAAAGAAATTTTGGAAGTCAGTGGGTGGGCAGCAGCACCCTGCACCTGTGGAGCTCTGTGGTCTGATGCAATTGGGTGGCTGCCCTTAAGCTGACCCCTGGAGGACATCCTGCCTTGTTGGAGTTGGGCCTCCTCCTCCTCTTCCTCACTTTCCTCCTCTCTTCTCTCAGGCACCCAAGTACAGTCTGTGTCCTCATCATCCCGTCCCTCCTCGTCACTGGAGCAAACTTGGCAGTATGCTGCAGCTGGGGGAACATGACTGCTAGTTTCTTGTCCTTTTGCGGCACCCCCTGTCTCTAGGCTCACCCTATTCCTTTCTTCAACCTGGGAACCAACATCCGAGCCTTCAAACTGCTGTGCATCCTCCATCAGCATGTAACCGACACTATGGTCGAACAACTCAGGTGACTCCTCCGTGCATGATCGGGGGGCTACAGAAGGAGTAACTGTGGACAAGGATCCAGTGGAATAGGCCACTTTGCCAAATGCGTTGGAAGGCAAACTTGTATGAGCCTGGGTGACAGAGGATGAGGAGGATGAGGATGGCTTTGTTATCCACTTCACCAACTCTTCTGCATGTTGTGGCTCAATAACACGTCCAACAACAGAAAAAAAGGACAAGCGTGACCCGCCTGCAGAGGATGCACCATGTCTGCCACACCACTTCTTACTGAAGACACAGAGGCTGTTTGCCCTCTTTTAGTGGCCTGGGACGCAGAAACAGGACTCGGGAGTGCACCTGCATGGCTGCCCCCAGGGAAAGCACTTCCCTGAAGGGACAGTCAGAGAACAGGATGATCCACGAACATCGCTGAGGGACTGCAGAAGAGAAGGATCGGGGCCACTCTGTGCAAAACCACTGCACAGAGGAGGTACGTATAACATGTTTATTATTATTATTTTTTTTTAAATCAAACCTTTACAATCACATTATATTTACTGGCTGTCTTGCTTTCAAACAGTACCAGCAACCGTGCCAGGTACGGGGTCAAGATGTATAAGCTCTGTGACAGAGCCACAGGCTATACATATAGTTTTATGGTTTACGAGGGAAAAGAGAGTCACGTGGAGCCCCCCAACTGCCCAGACTACATAGGGAGCGCTGGCAAGATTGTTTGGAACTTGGTGCGACCCTTATCCGATAAGGGGTACTACTTGTACGTGAACAATTACTACACAAGCGTGCCACTTTTTAGTCATCTTTTTGATCGTGGAATTGGTGCATGTGGCACCGTGTGATCTAATCTCCGGGGCTTGCCCCAGCGGCTGGTAGAATCCCGACTTAGATGAGGAGAGCCTGCTTGAGAAGTAGTAATTTGCAAGTATGTAATTTTTTATAAGTTACTGTTTACTGTGTTTTATTAATCGTTTTTTGCTTTTCAGGTACCTCATTCAGCTGCAGGACTGATTTATTTATCTTGGCAGCAATAGCTTTTGCTCCCACGATATGTAAATCAGCAACTCCAGTGCTGTAGGAGGTGATTTCACCACTGCCGTTAACCACTTGCCGACCGTGTAATGTAAATACACGGCCGCAAGGTGGATCAATTGTTCTGGGAGGGCATACTCACTCCATGCTCACCCATGCATCCGTGCTCCACCATCCATCTGTGCTCACCCATGCATCCGTGCTCACCCATTCATCTGTGCTCACCCATGCATTCATGCTCACCAATGCATCTGTGCTTAGCCATGCATCCATGCTCAGCCATGCACCCATGCTCTGCCATGCATCTGTGCTCACCCATGCATGCATGCTCACCCATGCATCCATGCTCAGCCATGCGTCTGTGCTCCGCCATCCATCTGTGCTCACCCATGCATCCGTGCTCACCCATCCATGCATGCTCACCCATGCATCCGTGCTCAGCCATGCATCCGTGCTCAGCCATCCCCATCCATCCCCATTCACGGCTCAGCCATCCCCATCCACATCTCTTCCACCCCCATTCCTGCTCATTTATGCTTCATTCATGCTCATCCATACCACATCAGTTCTCAGTTAATCAAATTAAATTTGAAATGTATGCCCCTAGAACGCCTGATGGTGCTCCCTGCATGTTGGGCCTCTGTATGTGGCCAGGCTGTGTAAAAGTGTCACACATGTGGTATCACCATACTCAGAAGGAGTAGCAGAGTATATTTTGGGATGTAATTTTTGATAGGTACATGCTGTGTGTTAGAAATATTGTATAAATGGACAACTTTGTGTAAAAAAAAAAAATGTGTTTTCATTTTCTTTCCACATTTTCCAAAAACTTGTGGAAAAAAATGACATGTTCAAAAGACTCATTATGCCTCCTAGAATATACATTGGGGTATTTACTTTCCAAAATGGGGTAATTTTTTGGATGTTTCCATTGTCCTGGTTCTCCAGGACCTTCAAAAGTGTGTCAAATTATATGTGTAATTTATGCTCCTAGAACGCCTGATGGTGCTCCCTGCATGTTGGGCCTCTGTATGTGGCCAGGCTGTATAAAAGTCTTACACATGGGGTATCACCATACTCAGGAGGAGTAGTAGAATGTGTTTTGGGGTGTAATTTGTGGTATGCATATGCTGGGTGTGAGAAAAAAATCTGTTAATATGACAATTTTGTGAAGAAAACAGAGAAAAAATCTTCATTTTGCAAAGAACTGTGGGAAAAAAATTACAACTTCAAAAAACTTGCCATGCCTCTTACTAAATACTTTGGACTGTCTACTTTCTAAAAAGGGGTCATTTGGGGGGTATTTGTACTTTCCTGGCTTGTTAGGGTCTCAAAAATTGAGATAGGCCGTTAGTACATCAGGTGTGATCACACTTATTATACAATTATTACACATTATACTTATATACACATTATACACTTATTTGGCTTATTTTTACCAAAGATATTTAGCAGTATAAATTTTGGCCAAAATGTATGAAGAAAAATTACTAATTTGCAAAATTTTATAACAGAAACAAAGAAAAATGCATTTTTTTACATTATAGCGCAAAAAAATAAAAACCCAATGGTGATTAAATACTACCAAATGAAAGTTCTATTTGTATGGGGAAAAAAAAAAACATTTAATATGGGTACAGAGTAATTGTCATTCAAAAGTTGAGAGCACTAAAAGCTGAAAATTGCTCTGGTTAGGAAGGGGGTGCCCAGTGGTCAAGCGGTTAAAAAAAAGCATATATGCCGGATCATAGGGGCAGGGGGTGGACATAGGGGCGGTTGCCCCTATTCTCCGGCATATATTTTTAGAACGGTGCTATGCCCATCATTAGAAGTGGGTGGATGCAGGGCGGTTTTCTAATGGTGGGCGTACCCACCGATTTATTGATTCTTTTTTTCATTTAACCCACAGGCTGCATGAAAAAAAAGAACATATGCCCAACAAGGACCAGTGACATACAAGTATGTTGATGGTCTTTGAGTGGTTTTCTCAGGCTCTCCTGTCCCACCGGTGAACGCAAGAATGCAGCCGGTGGTTCCGCCAGCTGACCATAGAGCTGATCGAAAACTAGAATAGCTCCAATCATCTCTATGGCCTAAGAAACCGGAAGCTACAAGCATTTCATGACTTCGGTTTCCCTGGATATAAACAGCACCATTGGGAAATTGGGAAAGCATCTTATCACACTGATCTTGGTGTGGTCAGATGCTTTAAGGGCTGAGGAGAGATCTAGAGTCTAAAAGACCCCAAATTTAAAAAATATCCGAAACTACCTATTTTTTATCATAGTGGATATTTAAATTCCCTGTGATAACGATAAAAATTATTTTTTAAAAAAATGAAAGGGACAGTGTAAAAATAAAATAAAAATGCACCCCTGTCCCCCCGTGCACGAGCGCAAAGGTGAACGTCTCGTGACGTATGTAAACAGCAATTGCACCATGCATATGAGGTGTCACCGCGAACATCAGATCGAGGGCAGTAATTCTAGCAGTAGACCTCCTCTGTAAATCTAAATTGGTAACCTTTAAAAGGCTTTTAAAAATGTATATAGTTTTTCACCGCTGCACGGGTGTGCGTAATTTTTAAAGCATGTCATATTTGCAGTCTACGTACTCAGCATGAGATCCTCTTTTATATTTCGACAAACATTTGGGCAATATAGTGTGTTTTTGTGCATTACAATTCAATCATTTTTCCCCAAAAATTGCATTTGAAAAATCGCTGCGCAAATACTTTGTAAAACAAAAATTTGCAACACCCACCATTTTAATCTGTAGGGCCTCTGCTTTAAAAAATATATAATTGTGTGTGTGTGTGTGTGGGGGGGGGGGGGGTTCAAAGTAATTTTTTAGCAAAAAAAAAGTATTTTTTCATGTAAACAAAAAGTGTGATAAAAGACTTGGTGGTTTAAGCGGTTAGAAGATTGGGTGATGTTGGGCATAAAATGCCAAGTCAATTCAAACCCCCCCTCCAAATTACCCCATTTTGAAGAGTAGACACCCCAAGCTATTTGCTGAGAGGCATGTGGAGTCCATGAAATATTTTATTTTTTTGTCACAAGTGATTGAAAAATGACAAAAAAAGAAAAATTACGCAAAGTTGTCACTGAAATTATATATTGCTCACACATGCCATGGGTATATCTGAAGGCGGTGCTTGGGTTTCTGGCTCTTGTATGCGGCTAGACCGCCAAAAAGTCTCACATATGTGGTATCTCTGTATTCAGGAGAAGCAGCAGAATGTATTTTGGGGCGTAATATCACATATACCCATGGCATGTTTGAGCAATATATCATTTAGTGATAACGTGTGAAAAAAAAAAACAAATAGTCATTTCCCCAAATGTGGCAAAATATAAAATATTCCATGGATTCAACATGCCTCTCAGCAAATACCTTGGGATGTCTACTTTCCAAAATTGGGTAATTTGGGGTGGGGTGGGGTTTGTGCTATCTGGGCATTTCATGGCCTCCAAAACTGTGATAGGTAGTGAGCAGTGAAATCAGCAATTTCCACCCTTAGAAATTTGGTTTTTAAGGTCCTGTATACAGCTAGACTGCCAAAAAGTCTCATACATGTGGTATCCTCGTACTCAGGAGAAGTAGCAGAATGTCGGGGTGTAATTCCACATATACCCATAGCATGTGTGAGCAATATATAATTTCAGTGACAACTTTGTGTAATTTATTTATTTTGCTTTGTTTGGGTACAGCATTGCATGGCCATGCAATTACCAGTTAGAGCAGTGCAGTGCCAAATTGTAAAAAATGCTCTGGTCATTAAGAGGGTAAATGCAAACAGGACTGAAGTGGCTAAAGGGACTGTTGGAAGACTACATCTTTCTTTGTAGAGGCCAAAGACACAGAGGACTGCTCGAAGACTGCAGGGGTTGTGTTTTTGTTTCTTCCCTGACCCTGCCAGAACACGCCAGTCTGCCACCCTGTGTCCAATGGCAGAGACTTGGATCATTGAAAAGACACTGGGGTGAGGTGTGTTCAGGCCTGTTCATATTTAAAGAGCCTGTTGTTTGGGGAGGGGGCCCTCCCATCAGGAACTCTTACCTCTTAAAGAAACTAATCTTTTCTTCCATTTTTTTCTGTCTTTGCCAGTGGGACCCTAACACCTCACTGGCATGGCAGCCAGGAAAAAGACCCTGACACAAAAGTGCTATGCTGTTGTAGCGCCCACTACCATAGGCAGATGCTTAGAGGTAGGTTTTTGTTTGAGTGTAGGTAAATTTAGTCAGGCCTGATTGTTTTGATTCTGGGCAGGGGAGTGGCCGAGGTAGAGCTGGAGACTGCAGGAAGCAACACCCCTTGGTAACCCCTCCCTTCTTCTCTGAGAAAGTTCTGGAAAAGGGGAAGGGGAAGGAGGGGAGGCTTTCTGAAGTATATTAAGGAGCCTTGACCAATCCCCAGCCTAGATTGACAGCCTTCTTAAATACTGTGGTCTGCCCAGTGGGGGGAGGAGAAGTTTGGGTGGAAGAGACTGAGATGTAGTGTGGAGGCTGTGAAGGAGCCCCTAGTCTGGGGGGTGACCTCAGCCTGGGAGAGCTCGGGTGCAGCCAAGAGGAGAGAGAGATCCTGGAGGAAAGGCACAAGGGTGAGCGGAAGAGAACAGCAGGAGTGTGAGCACTACAGAGAGATCTCTGTGAGGAACTACAAGTGACAATGAGTGACACAGCCCAAGGGAGAGAGATGCACAGTACAGATTTGGAAGAGGACAGTCTGGAGAAAGTGCAGGAGGAGATTGGGGTCTGGTGTCATGGACAGTGTGTGGATGGACTGGGAGTTGTAGTCCATCACTGGCTATCTAGCACCAACTAAATGACTTTGCTACACAGGGGAACCTCAACCCCTAAACCCACAAAGGGTGGTCCAGAGGCCTGATAAATCTACATCAGGTCTCACATGTGCTAGCTAGGCTAGATTTTCTTCTAGGCCTCACCAGTGAAACTAAGAAGTGTGCAGGAGAGAGGAACCAGGAGTTTGCAGCAAAGCAAGAAGTGTGCTGGAGTGAAGTGAAGGAGTTGGATATACTGGATGGTGTATATACTGGTCCCATGTACAGAACTGTTTGATCTTTTGGGCATCCCATAACTACTCCAATCCCTATCCAAGTTCAATCTCAAAATAAAATAACAAAAACAAAGAGCAAGCCTGTTTTCTGACACATTATACAATTTCTTGTACAATTTTAGTACAATCTGCTTTAGATATACCTTCAACTATGCAGTGCAAAGGCCTGCCTGATGGGATACAAATTAAAAGCGTTGTTTAGGTTTGATCTCATATTATATGGTTTTTAGTAAATCTAAAGGAACATTGTACAGTACGATTGTATGATCTGTACAACATAGGAGGATATGTTTTTTAGCTTACAGAAGATAGCTGGGAAGGCTAACCACACTTAAATATTTTACAATGTATTTTGCCCTTTTTACCAGTTCTCTATGCTATCTATTATATAAGATGTGGGATGGGGAAGGTGAGCCAATAAAACTGAACTTTTTTTTATGTTTGCATTGAAGCTTATTGACATCATCATTCTTTGTGGAAAAAAACTGATGTGCAGACATATCCTTGGCATCTAGAGTGTTTAAATGATTTAAATGATTCCCATAGTGTGCTAATTTAAAAAAAATATAACTATATGATCCTGTCAAAGAGGTTTTTATGTAGTACCAAAAAACTCCACAAGAGGTCCCACAAAACAAGCAAATAATTCACTTCACATGAGGTTTTTCTTCCAGGATGATTTATAGCTCATATATACTGTCACATATGTACATATATGGAGCTAATACCCAACAAAAATCAGCATAACCCTAGGAATTTTACCACTACACTCCAACACCTTAAATCCCTTTCACACCCTTGACTTCCAGATCTTGTTTTACATCTTTGGAGATTTTTTTTGGCTTTCCATATAATACATTTTTTGCATTTGTAGTCCATCCCAACATATTCATATTTTAGCGTTTACATAAACATGGCAACCCCAGCTAATACAAAATACAATCGACCAAGCCTTCTACCTGCAAAGATACAATGCAAATGTGATTTTTTTTTATAAAGCATAGCTGTAATAAAGCCCAAAAATGAAAATGTAATGCTCAGTTTCAGAGAGCTGTTTAAGACTTTGATGTTTATATTGCAGCATTCATGGGTAGTGTTGAGCGAACCCGGACTGTAACGTTCGGGTCCGTACCGAACTTTAGGGTGTCCGTGGCACGGACCCGGACCCGGACATTTCAAAAATCGTTCGGGTTCGGTCCGGGGTTCTGCTATTTTACTCCACGTGTTGAGAAGCTGCAGGGCAGCCAATCAACAAGCGTTTCACTGGTTTGCCCTTAGAAGCCATCACAGCCATGCCTACTAATGGCATGGCTGTGATTGGCCGGTGCATCATGTGACCCAGCCTCTTTATAAGCTGGAGTCACAGTGCTGCAGTCACATGCTCCTTGGGTTAGTATAGGGAAAGGTAGCTGACGGCGTGAGGGACAGATTTTAGCCATTTTAAGACCTGATCCTGCATCCTGAGATAGATTACTTTACTACTGCTGTCTGTGCTGTTGCTCTGAGGACAGATAGCAGAAATT
>BLSH010368403.1:1299758-1314146 GCA_018402905.1 Glandirana rugosa | reverse complement strand
CGAAATAATGTCGATACGAAATATTTTTTTTTTAGTGTAAACGTAACATAGAAACGTCCATCTTCCGAACCAGCTAACATAATCGACCCCAACGGTATAAATACATTTGCGATTTTATACTTATACAACCCTACCTGATGTTTACGTTTTTTACATAATATACCTTTCGGTTTTTTTTAGAGGTTTCTACATTTTATAGCTCATATATACTGTCACATATGTACATATATGGAGCTAATACCCAACAAAAATCAGCATAACCCTAGGAATTTTACCACTACACTCCAACACCTTAAATCCCTTTCACACCCTTGACTTCCAGATCTTGTTTTACATCTTTGGAGATTTTTTTTGGCTTTCCATATAATACATTTTTTGCATTTGTAGTCCATCCCAACATATTCATATTTTAGCGTTTACATAAATATGGCAACCCCAGCTAATACAATCGACCAAGCCTTCTACCTGCAAAGATACAATGCAAATGTGATTTTTTTTTTATAAAGCATAGCTGTAATAAAGCCCAAAAATGAAAATGTAATGCTCAGTTTCAGAGAGCTGTTTAAGACTTTGATGTTTATATTGCAGCATTCATGGGTAAAAAAAAAAACATGTTTGCATGAATCATTTTGTTGCACTATGAATAAGCTGAGTTTGCACAGATAAAAACTGATGCAAGGGCCTGTGCATGCATTTACCACTATGTTCAATATAGTACGATGCTGCGGAGTAATGTACTGTTTATGTGTAATATAATAGGTATTATATGATATGTTGCATGATAAAATATGTTGCCTCAGTGTGAAATATTGTTGCTACCTGATATATTACATTGTTTCAGGGTAGTGTGTTACCATTACTATGCAATAAAATATTTTTCTATATGTACAGTATCTCACAAAGTGAGTACACCCCTCACATTTTTGTAAATATTTGATTATATCTTTTCATGTAACAACACTGAAGAAATGACATTTTGCTACAATGTAAAGTAGTGAGTGTACAGCTTGTATAACAGTGTAAATTTGCTGTCCCCACAAAATAACTCAACACACAGCCATTCATGTCTAAACCGCTGACAACAAAAGTGAGTACACCCCTAAGTGAGAATGTCCAAACTGGGCCCAATTAGCCGTTTTCCCTCCCCGGTGTCATGTGACTCGTTAGTGTTACAAGATCTCAGGTGTAAATGAGGAGCAGGTGTGTTAAATTTGGTGTTATCGCTCTCACTCTCATACTGGTCACTGGAAGTTCAACATGGCACCTCATGGCAAAAAACTCTCTGAGGATCTGAAAAAAAGAATTGTTGCTCTACATAAAGATGGCCTAGGCTATAAGAAGATTGCCAAGACCCTGAAACTGAGCTGCAGCACGGTGACCAAGACCATACAGCGGTTTAACGGGACAGGTTCCACTCAAAACAGGCCTCGCCATGGTCAAGCAAAGAGGTTGAGTGGGAAATAGATGTATGAGTGCTGCCAGCATTGCTGCAGAGTAGGGATGAGCTCCCAGTTCGGGTGTTCGATTGTTCAGGTTTTCCCGAACATTATGGGGCATTCACGGCAACTTCCCCCATAATGCATTCAAATGGCAGCGGAATGCCGCCCGCTGATTGGCCAAAGCATGCACATGACCTGCATGCTTTGGCCAATCAGCGGGCGGCCTGCTGTGAGAGCTTTGATTGGCTAAAGGCAGGGTGCCTTTAGCCAATCACTGCACAGCAGCCTCAATCCACACCCCACACTATGTAAAGCTGCTTGTACAGCGGTTCTATGTAGTGTGTTGGTGGCGGTGGTTGGAGTTAGACAGAGAGCTTAAGTTCCTGAATACAGGCAGTTTAGCTAGCTAGCTTTCTAATGTGTTTAAAAATAGAAAAAAAAATACAAAAAGATAGATAGCTAACTAGATAGATAGGGAGAAATCTAAAATCCATCTGTCAGTAAGTGCAGACAGGTTAGTGTAGGGATATGTATATACAGTCTATATATATATATATATATATATATATATATATATATATGCACACAGTGTACTATATATCAGTGTACACTGTACATATATATAGTACACTTGACGTGGTGTATTAATATATATACAGCCTGATATATATATATATATACACACACACACAGCATATTGAGTGTGCACTATACTGTATATCTGTACATACGGTATATAGTACACTTGACATGGTGTATTAAAATATATACAGCCGGAGATATATATATATATATACACACACACAGCATATTGAGTGCGCACTATATATCTGTACATACGGCATATTATGGAAAATTGTTATCAAATACTTACCGTAATTTTCCTTTACTGGTGTATCCTCACGTCAGCATACAATGGGTTAATCCTCCGCAGGTAACCCCAAGGACCACCTCCAATAGATAGAATAAAAGTCCCACCCTCCTAACCCCTGGTGTTTCTTAACTAGATAGGGACAGGCCACCAGGGCGGGAAAGTTGTGCTGACGTGAGGATACGCCAGGAAAGGAAAATTACGGTAAGTATTTAATAACAATTTTCCAAATTCCTGGCTACCTCACGTATGCACACAATGGGATTTGATGTTTGTAATCCGGCGCAACTATGCACAAGGCCCTTGCCCAATATGGATAGGGAATGGAGGATGTACTTAATAATGAATGGCTGTCTCAGCTTCTCTGTGATGACTCCTGGGGAAGTGTGAAGAAAGTGCCAACTGTTGCACATAAGCGCTTGAGACAGCTATAGATTCATGAAGAAGGTGTAGAACTCAAAGTTAATACCAAGTAGTTTATTCTAAAAAAGACATAACACCTTGAATAAAAACCATAGGCATGAGCATATGTAAGCATATAGAATATAAAAAATATATAAAAAAATATAGTCAATGTAAATTGATCCCTATAAAATTGCAGCTGAACGCTAGGTTGTGTCGAATGCAAAAAATTGGGAAACAATTGTGATGAGGGACTTGTGGGGTCTACACATGAATGGCCCAAATTGGAAAGCTGGGAAATGGACTTACATGTGTGTATGGTGACCACGAATCAAGGAAACTGTTAGGAAGCACCTTGCTGGAAAATTAACTAGCAATAAGACAGAAGGGCGGGAAACAAAAAGGACACTTAGCCAAGATATGCTGCATAATAAGGAAAAACAATTTTATTTCTCTTGTAAGGCTGCTGAGACCCCCGCTGTCCCAAATTTTGCAGATGCTGTGGCCTGAATATCCAGGCTATAGTGGCGCGCAAAGGTTGTGCACAAACTCCAACTGGCCATTCTACAGATGTCCTCTAGCGGAACCTTTGCGTATGCTGCCCAGGAGGCTGCCATCCCTCGCGTTGAATGAGCATGTGTCACTTCCGGAGGAGCCAGACCCTGGTTCTTGTAGGCTAGGGTGATGAACCTTGATACCCAGGATGAGATTATTCTTGATGTCGCAGCCTCACCCCTTTTGGCACCCTCTGGGAGGATAAAAAGGCTATCCACCTTTCTAATAGGAGCCGATCTCCTCAGATAGATGTTCAGTAGTCTCACCAGATCAAGTTCGCTGAAATCCTCTGTGATGACGAAGGTACTTGATCAAAACCTGGGAGGATCGCCTCCCAATTCTCATGGAACCTCGATGCGACCTTAGACCTAAGACTTGGAGCAGGTCGGAGAATGGCTTTTTGGATCACACAGTAAGGTTCTTTGCAGGAGAGAGCTGCCAACTCTAAAACTCTTCTTGCTGAGACTATGGCGACCAAAAACACCAATTTAAGGGTCAGGGACCATAAGAAGCAAGAGTCTGGAGGTATAAACGGAGGTTACATGAGTGATTTGAGGACCAAGCAAAGATCCCATGAAGGTATAAGGCACTTCTTCGGTGGTCTAATGCGAATTGCAGCCTGCAGAAAACGCCTAATAAGGGGATCTTCAGCCCGCCTATGCCCAGTGAGAGATGATATGGCAGAGACTTGTACTCTGATTGAGTTATATGCTAACCCCTTATCTAAGGCTGACTGCAGGAAGTCCAGTATGTTGGACTGAGAAGGAGATTCAGGAGAAATATGATTGCATTCAGCAAATTCTACGAATCTTCTCCAAACCAGTTCATACGTGAGGTTGGTTGAGGTCTTTCTGGCCTTCAGTAATGTCTATACCACCTGTGAGGAAAGTCCCTGAGCCCTTAATCGGACCGATTCAGCAGCCATGCCGCTAGTCTTAGTTTTGATGGGTTGGGTTGTCGCCACAGGTTCTGGGTCAAAAGGTCCCTCTTCGCTGGAAATGGGATTGGCGGGGCCGACAACATCTGCATGATCAGAGGGAACCAAGGCCTCCTCGCCATTGGGGAGCCACCAAAACCATGTGGACCTTCTCTGCTCTGATTTTCAATAGAATGTTCATTAATAACGGGACTGGTGGAAAAATGTACACCATCGGAAAAGCCCAGTGGATCGAAAAGGCATCCTGTGCCAGTGCCCCTGCGTAACTGTATGTCGTCACAAACAGGGGAAGTTGAGCACTTTGAGGGGTCACCATCAAGTCGACCATAGGCGTACCCTATTTCCTGAAAACTGTCAGGAGGTATTTCGGTTGGAGTGACCATTCGCTGTATTCGGGGAACTGTCTGCTCAGCCAGTCTGCCAGTTGATTCTGGCTTCCTGGAAGATATGCTGCTGTCAGATCCTGAAGATGTTCCTCTGCCCTGGCAAAGATGTCTGCCGTGCGGAAAGGTGAAGGACCGTTAGACTCATTGTCCCCCCCTGGTGGACAAAGTAAGCTACTGCGGTCTAGTTGTCTAGTACCATCTTGACCCGTGCTCCCTGAAGATTTTCCTGAAAGGCCTGTAGAGCAAGAAAGGCTGCTTTGAGTTCCAAATAGTTTGATTGTCTGTGTAATGGGTCCCAACGGTCTTGGACCTATTTCCCCTGACAATGGGCCCCCCAACCTTGGAGGCTGGCATCTGAGGTGATGATAATCCAGTCCACTGAATTGAGGGGTACACCCCGGGGTAGGTTCTCCGGTACGATCCGATTTTGACGTACTCCCTTTGGGATGTATATCCTCTGGTTCTTGGATGACCCGTCCCATTGCCTCAAGAAAGTCACCTGAAAGCCCTCATGTGCCACCTGGCCCATGGGACTACTGGAATTGTGGTGGTAAACATCCCGATCAGGACCATGCAGTCCTCGGCTGAGAGAAAGGCAGACCTCATTGTGCTTAGGGTATACTGGCGCAGTTGATAAATCTTCCTGTCTGGCAGATACACCCGTCCCTGGGAAGTAGAGAATATTACTCCCAAGTATTCCATTGTTTGGGAGGGACGGAGCTGGCTCTTCTGTTTATTAGCCAACCAAAACTTTCTAGGGTCAGAAGAACCCGGTCTCGTTGTTCTCTGAGTTGTTGAGCGAAGTCTCCCACGATGAGGATATCGTCTAAATAATGATATATCTTTATTCCTTCCTGGCGAATTAGAGAAAATGATGGAGAGGAGAATCTTTGAGAATACTCTTGGTGCGGTACAGATGCCAAAGGGGAGACATGTGAATTGATAATGATGGTCGCATAGCGCGAACCTCAAAAACTTTTGATGTTGCTTCCTTATAGGGACATGCAGGTAGGCGTTTGAAAGGTCCACCGAAATGAGACAGTCATTCTTCTGGACCACCTTCATTATGGTCTGAAGGGACTCCATTTTGAACCACCCTTTGAAGATGTCATTGTTCAGCCTTCTTAAATCCAACACAGGCCTCAAGGTCCCTGAAGATTTTGGCACCAGGAAGATTGGGGAGTAGAAACCTCTCCCTTTCTCCTCCGCCGTTACATGCTTGATGGCCCCTTTGGACAAGAGCTCGTCTATATAGGTCTGTAAGGACTGTCTCTTCACGGGACAGTTCGGCCATTGAGTTTTCACAAAGGAGTCTGGTGGGTGGTGTATGAATTTTATGGAGTAGCCATTCCTTATAGTGTCCGGGATCCAGCGGTCCATAACTTTCGCTGCCCAGACTCTCCAATTGGAGGTCAGCCTTGCTCCCACTGGGCAAGGTTGGACGGGCACACCCTCAAAAGGACTTTTCACTTGGCTTGGCTGCCTGTGCTGCCTTAGATTTGATACTCCGGAGAAAGGAACTTTGAGTCCCTCTCCATTGAGGTCTATCATTTCCTGGTCTGTACACTTTTGCTTTCTGATAGCGTTTGTAGGTTGACTGACTGGGTCGTCCCGCTGGATTCTTTTGGGGAGGCTGAGGGAGAAGAGCTGATTTACCCCCCATGACTCTTTTGATTGCATCATCCAAGGTCTTACCAAACAGTAGTTTGCCATTGTATGGTATGTTACATAAGGCCTGTTTGGAAGGGCCATCTGCCGTCCAAAGGCGAAGCCACAGGGCCCTCCTTGCCGTAACTGCACTGCTCATGGACCTGGCTAACAGCCTAACTAAGTCTACTGAGGCCTCTGCAAGGAAATCTGCTGCAATGTTTGTCTCCTCCAGTGCAGTAACAATCTTTGAGGGATCAACCCCCGAATTTAAAGCAGTCTCAATGTTGGTCAGCCATGTCTTTAAGGCCCTTGACAGGGACCTTAGGGCAATGGCTGGGCGAAGGGCTAACCCAGCCACGAAATAGATTCTTTTGATATCTGCGTCTACCCGACGATCCATCGGATCTCTGAAGGTAAGCACTCTAGTTCTCTAGTGGTAAGGACACATGCTGGGCCAAATGCTGTAAAGCTGCATCTCCAAAAAGCTAGACTCTGAAGTAAGCATGGGGTACAGCTTTGAGGATCTGTTTTGCAAAATCAATCTTTTATCCAGTTTTTCCCATTCATCCTCGATTAATTCTTTAATCTCAGGGAAGACTGGGAAGGTAGGTCCTTCTTTTTTTTCGGTTAGGAAAAAACTTGCAAATCTTTTGTGGTGGAAGTGATTCTGGCTCCCAATCCAGGGCTTCCTTAATTGCACAAAGGGTCTAATAGACCATAATCAAAGGTGCCAGGCCCAGCATCCTCTGGATCTGAGGATAATTCTGATACGCTCTCTTCAGATGAGGTGTGAGATGTTTTAGGCTGTGTAAGCCTATGGGATGAGTGTCTTGTTGGAATCGCCATGTCCTGGAGACTCTCCTGTACTGCCTCGCAGATATAGTCTTTAAATTTTCTTGCATCCTCCTCCTTATCTGCCGCCACCTCCCCAAGGCAACTCCTGCAGATAAGCTTTCCAGGCAAGGCTGGGAGTTTGCAGGCCCAGCATAGACCCTGCGCGGGATGTTGCGCTTGTGTCTGGGCAGAGGTGGATGCTTGGGCACCCAGTTTCTGTGGGCCATGAGAGGGTGAGTGTCTCCGTACAGATGGACAGGATCCATGGCGCTGCAGAGACGTTGAACTTTGGCGGGACTTGTGCTTTGATGAGCGTTTACGCTTTGGACTTCGGCTCCTGCAAAACAGCCGAGACAAAGCTTGTGAGCAAATGGACAGCACTCTTTTCCCCATCGCCTCACGCAGCCCCCTTGTACCTTTCTTTAGATCTTTGTGCCTCTGACCTGTGTGGCATGCTCATCTAAAAAAGACAAGAATCACTGCATGAGAAAGGGACCATGGAGAGAACACTCTCCTCCCACCCCCTGTCTTTCTCCCTTTTATTTATTTATTCTTATTTTTTATTTTTTTGTGTCATGTTCCCTTTAAGCAGCTTAAAGTGAGGGAAGGCAGCAGGGTGCAACAGCGGCTTGCTAAGTCCACAGGCAGATTCAAGAGTCAGTCAAAGACTAAAAGAAAGAAAGATAAATCAGACTACAGCCTCTCTGATAAGAAAATGTAGAGAGAGAGAGAGAGAGAGAGAGAGAGAGAGAGAGAGAGAGAGAGACTGTCTTACCTGGTACCGACATGCAGAGAGATATGAAGCCACACAGACAATCTGCCTCTCTGCCTTTCATTAATTTGGTTGCCAGGTGATAGGAGGGAAACCGCCCTCCGAACAGGATAAGGAAGCGAGAGAGAGCCCGGGCTGCTAAGAAGACCCAGCATGGGAGAAAAACAGCGAGTGTAAATCCCTGAGAAGCACTGCACAGGTCAGTAAATTATGTGCTATCTAAGCAACAAATGCCCGCAACCCAGGCACACGGGTACCCTGGCTTAAGGGGGATTTACTGCCAACACTCAGGGTCTTCCAACCCAGGAGAGGCAGAGAACCTGGGGGGAAGTGCAGTGGGGGGGGATACTTCTCACTGACATCCATCCGATCCAGAAACTCTTGATAGGTGGCCGGGAGCGACCAAAAATGAAGAACACCGGGGGTTAGGAGGGTGGGACTTTTATTCTATCTATTGGAGGTGGTCCTTGGGGTTACCTGCGGAGGATTAACCCATTGTGTGCTGACGTGAGGTAGCCAGGAAAGTACACTTGACATGGTGTATTACAATATATACAGCCTGGTATATATCTGGTATATATATATATATCTATACAGTATATATACACACAGCGTATTGAGTGTGCACTATATATCCGTACATACGGTATATAGTATACTTGACATGGTGTATTAAAATATATACATCCTGGTATATACTGTATATACAGTCAGGTCCATAAATATTGGCACATCGACACAATTCTAATCTTTTTTGTTTCTATACACCACCACAATTGATTTGAAATGAAACGAACAAGATGTGCTTTAACTGCAGACTTTCAGCTTTAATTTGAGGGTATTTACATTCAAATCAGTTGAACGGTGTAGGAATTACAACAGTTTGTATATGTGCCTCCCACTTTTTAAGGGACCAAAAGTAATGGGACAATTGGCTGCTCAGCTGTTCCATGGCCAGGTGTGTGTTATTCCCTCATTATCCCATTTACAAGGAGCAGATAAAAGGTCCAGAGTTCATTTCAAGTGTGTTATTTGCATTTGGAATCTGTTGCTGTCAACTCTCAATATGAGATCCAAAGAGCTGTCACTATCAGTGAAGCAAGCCATCATTAGGCTGAAAAAACAAAACAAACCCATCAGAGAGATAGCAAAAACATTAGGTGTGGCCAAATCAACTGTTTGGAACATCCTTAAAAAGAAAGAACGCAACGGTGAGCTCAGCAACACCAAAAGACCCGGAAGACCACGGAAAACAACTGTGGTGGATGAGCGAAGAATTCTTTCCCTGGTGAAGAAGACACCCTTCACAACAGTTGGCCAGATCAAGAACACTCTCCAGGAGGTAGGTGTATGTGTGTCAAAGTCAACAATCAAGAGAAGACTTCACCAGAGTGAATACAGAGGGTTCACCACAAGATGTAAACCATTGGTGAGCCTCAAAAACAGGAAGGCCAGATTAGAGTTTGCCAAACAACATCTAAAAAAGCCTTCACAGTTCTGGAACATCCTATGGACAGATGAGACCAAGATCAACTTGTACCAGAGTGATGGGAAGAGAAGAGTATGGAGAAGGAAAGGAAGTGCTCATGATCCAAAGCATACCACCTCATCAGTGAAGCATGGCGGTGGTAGTGTCATGGCATGGGCATGTATGGCTGCCAATGGAACTAGTTCTCTTGTATCTATTGATGATGTGACTGCTGACAAAAGCAGCAGGATGAATTCTGAATTGTTTTGGGGAATATTATCTGCTCATATTCAGCCAAATTCTTCAGAACTCATTTGATGTTGCTTCACAGTGCAGATGGACAATGACCTGAAGCATACTGCGAAAGCAACCAAAGAGTTTTTTAAGGGAAAGAAGTGGAATGTTATGCAATGGCCAAGTCAATCACCTGACCTGAATCCAATTGAGCATGCATTTCACTTGCTGAAGACAAAACTGAAGGGAAAATGCCCCAAGAACAAGCAGGAACTGAAGACAGTTGCAGTAGAGGCATGGCAGAGCATCACCAGGGATGAAACCCAGCGTCTGGTGATGTCTATGCATTCCAGGCTTCAGGCTGTAATTGACTGCAAAGGATTTGCAACCAAGTATTAAAAACTGAAACTTTGATTTACGGTTGTTAATCTGTCCCATTACTTTTGGTCCCTTAAAAAGTGGGAGGCACATATACAAACTGTTGTAATTCCTACACCGTTCACCTGATTTGGATGTAAATACCCTCAAATTAAAGCTGAAAGTCTGCAGAACATCTTGTTCGTTTCATTTCAAATCCATTGTGGCGGTGTATAGAGCCAAAAAGATTAGAATTATGTCGATGTCCCAATATTTATGGACCTGACTGTGTATATATGCACACGGCATATTGAGTGTGCACTATATATTTGTACATACGGTATATAGTACACTTGACGTGGTGTATTGAAATACATACAGCCTGGTATATATATATACCAGGCCTATTGAGTGTACACTATATATCGGTACATTTGAGGTGTACGTACGGTATATAGTACACTTGACCTGGTGTATTAAAATATATACAGTCTAGTGTATCCAGATATACATGCAGCGTATTAAGTGTACACTATATATCAGCACATTCGGGGGTGTACGGTATATAGTACAGTGTAGTGCGGTGTTAAAAAAAATATCCATCATGTCAGGAAGGCCACAAAGGAGAGGCAGACACTCCCAGGCCACTAAAAGAGGGCAAGCAGCCTCTGTGTCTTCAGTGAAAAGTGGTAATGGCCGACGTGGTGCATCCTATGCAGGCGGGTCAGGCTTGTCCTTTTTTTCTGCTGTTGGACGTGCTATTGAGCCACAACATGCAGAAGAGTTGGTGGAGTGGATAACAAAGCCGTCCTCATCCTCCTCATCCTGTGTCACCCAGGCACGTACAAATTTTCCACCACGTGACTATCTTTTCCCTCGTAAACCATAAAACTAAAAATAACAAACATGTTATACGTACCTCCTCTGTGCAGTGGTTTTGTACAGAGTGGCCCAAATCCTTCTCTTCTGGGGTCCCTCAGCGGCGCTCCTGGCTCCTCCTGTTCTCCGACTGTCCCCTCAGGGAAGCGCTTTCCCTGGGGGCAGCCATGCAGGTACACTCCCGAGTCCTGTTTCTGCATCCCAGGCCACTAAAAGAGGGCAAACAGCCTCTGTGTCTTCAGTGAGAACAGGTGGTGGCAGACATGGTGCATCCTCTGCAGGTGGGTCACGCTTGTCCTTTTTTCTGCTGTTGGACGTGCTATTGAGCTAGAACATGCAGAACAGTTGGTGAAGAGGATAACAAATCCGTCCTCATCCTCCTCATCCTGTGTCACCCAGGCTCGTATAAGTTTGCCTTCCAACGCATCTGGCAAAGCAGCCTATTCCACCGGATCCTTGTCCACAATTACTCCTTCTGTAGCCTCACCATCATGCACGGAGGAGTCACCTAAGTTGTTCGACAATAGTGTCAGTTACATGCTGATGGAGGATGCGCAGCAGTTTGAAGGCTCCGATGTTGGTTCCCAGGTTGAGGAAGGGAGTAGCATGAGCCTAGAGACAGAGGGTGCTGCAAAAGGACAAGAAACTAGCAGTCATGTTCCCCCAGCTGCAGCATACTGCCAAGTTTGCTCCAGTGACGAGGAGGGACGGGATGATGAGGACACGGACTGTACTTGGGTGCCTGAGAGAAGAGAGGAGGAAAGTGAGGAGGAGGAGCAGGCCCAACTCCAACAAGGCAGGATGTTCTCCAGGGGCCAGCTTAAGGGCAGTCACCCAATTGCATTAGACCACAGAGCTCCACAGGTGCAGGGCGCTGCTGCCTCTCCGCCGACTTCCAAAATTTCTTTGGTGTTGGCATTTTTCAGCACATGTGCAGTAGATCGCACCGTTGCCATTTGCAATCTATGTCTGAAGCGGGTCAAGCGCAGTAAGGACTCCAACCACATTGGCACTACTGTCTTGACAAAGCATATGATGACCAGCCATGCAGTCCGTTGGCAAGAGTACCTGAAGAACCCAAACCACAAAACAAGGCGGACTTCTTGCTCCTCATCTGGGATCTCAGCCCCTACTATATCTGCAGTCCTCTCCAAAACCTGCACTGAGAGGAATGAAGGTGTAGCAATGCATACCACAACTAGTAATTGCAGCCAATCTGCTAGTAGTACACCACCAGGTGAATTCAGCAGGCAAATATCCCTACCCCAGTTTCTGAACCGTAAAAAGAAATACTGTCCCAGCCATCCACATGCTCAGCATCTTAATGCTAGCTTGGCCAAATTGCTAGCACTCCAACTGATGCCTTTTCAGCTGGTAGACTCTGCCCCCTTTTGTGAATTTGTGGAATGTGCTGCCCCACAGTGGCAGATTCCCAAAAGACATTTCTTTTCACGAAAGCCCATTCCAGCTCTCTATTGTCATGTGGAAAGCAATGTTTTGGCCTCGTTGGACAGTGCGGTCAGCAGCAAGGTTCATATTACTGCTGACTCCAGCAAGGTCCAGCAGGCATGGTCAGGGACGGTACCTTTCCTTCACGGCACACTGGGTAACTCTGCTGGCAGCTGGGAAGGATGCAGGAAAGGGTTCAGTTTTGGAAATAGTTCCACCACCACGCATCCAAAAAGCTGGTCATGATTTTGCCACATCCACCTCCTCCACCCCCTCCTCCTCTTCTACCTCTGCGGCCTCTTCTGCAGAATTGTCCTCTGAACCTGCAGTGCTCCCTAAGCGTTCAAGGGGCTATGCAAGCAGCCAGGCTAAAAGATGCCATGCGGTGCTTGAGTTAGTCTGTCTTGGGGATAGGAACCACACTGGGGAAGAGATTCTTTCAGCTCTGCGGGGGCAGGCTCAGAGGTGGTTGACGCCACAGCAGCTTGAGCCAGGAATGGTTGTATGCGACAATGGCATCAACCTTCTCTCTGCCCTCTGACTGGGACAATTGACACATGTTCCATGCTTGGCACACGTCTTGAATTTGGTGGTGCAGCATTTCTTGACCAGGTACCCAGGCTTACCAGATATCCTGGCCAGGGCAGGACAGAAAAGTCTGTGGTCATTTCCGGCATTCATACAATGCCAGTGCCTGGCTGGCTGACATCCAGTGGGAATTCAACCTGCCCAACAACCGCCTTATTTGTGACATGCCCACCAGGTGGAACTTAACATTGGCAATGCTGCAGCGGCTGCACGCACAGCAGAGGGCCATCAATTAGTACCTCTGTGAGCATGGCACCAGGACAGGCTCAGGGGAGCTTGGCTTTTTTCGCTATGTCAGTGGCTAATGATCAAGGATGTATGCACTGTCCTGTCACCATTTGAGGAGGCCACAAGGATGGTGAGCAGCGACATTGCATGCATCAGTGACACTGTCTCACTAATATTCCTTCTGGAGCACGCATTTCATGGAATCATGGACAGGGCACTTGAGGCAGAACAGAGGGAGGAAGAGGAGGACTTCCTTTCCTCTCAAGGCCCCCTTTATGCAGAGAACATTCCTGCAGAGCTGCCAAGGAGGAGGAGGAGGAGGATTGTGTCAGCATGGATGTGGAGTATAATATGCAGCAGTCTTCAAGGGATCATGGTTTTCAGGTCCCAGAAACCCAAGGAGTTGTACATGGCTGCAAGGAGGTAGTTCCTGATAATGTCATCCTCAGTGACCCAGAAGACACCCATGCCTCCTCAAACTTACGCTGTATGGGCTCTCTGATTCTGAAAAGCCTGTGAAAGACCTTAGGATTCATGGTATCAAGGAGAGGGATCATTACTGGCTGGCAACCCTTCTTGATCCACGCTACAAGGGTAAAGTTGCAGAACTCACACTGCCTGCGCAGAGGGTGCAGAGGATGAAACATCTTCAGGATACCTTGAAGAAAAGTTTGTACAATGCCTTTCCAGACCCTGGGAGGTTACCATGTCCTGCTTCTGGCCCTAGACAACGTGTTTCTGAAGCTTCGTTCATTCAGAGGCAGAGTGGTGGGGAAGGTGACCGGCTGAGCGATGCCTTTAACCACTTAACAACCGCCCCATAGACAAATGACGTCTACAGGGCGGCTGCTTAATTCTGGGAGGACGTCACGGGAACATCCGTGACCGTCGGGTCCGGGGGACCCGACTGATCACGGATCGCGGTAAATGGCCGCTGTGAGCGGCCTTTCACCACGTGATCGCGCCGTCAAATGACGGCGCGATCACATGTAAACAAGCCGGCGGAAGCGCCGGCTTCTCTCTCCTCTCCGCACCGATCGGTGCAGTGTGAGAGGAGAGAGGGGACAGAGAGGACACGCTGCAGCGCTGTGGGCGATGTGCAATGCCCACAGCGCTGCCTAGTGACAGATTGCAACCCCCACCATGCAGTTACCACCCACCCACCACCCCCCAGCCACCATCAGCCACCCACCCAGCCATCATCAGCCACCCACCACCCACCCAGCCATCCACCCCCCACCCATCCTCACCCAATCCATCCTCACCCACCCACCCATCCATCCATCCATGCTCACCCATCCATCCATGCTCACCCATCCATCCATCCATGCTCACCCAT
>BLSH010368403.1:1284413-1298050 GCA_018402905.1 Glandirana rugosa | reverse complement strand
TGACTTACAGGCAAGCTTTTCGTGCGACCTACGTCTTGTATGGTCATCGAGTTAACGTATAACTCGTTCAAGTCCGGTCACCAGGTAGGAGTTCTTGGTCATCGATTCACCTACGAGTCAACCTATCCAGAGGTTCAGACGACAACGGGGATATATAAGAACGTGGTATATTATGTCTACGACTGCTACCAACGAACTTGGATAGTCTGGACCCACGACTCCTGACTTTTAAAAAATTGGTGAACTGTTGACCCGTGAATTTGGGGGAATTGTTGGTCTGGTTAAAAGTCGAAAGTCGCGAGAGTGTGAAACTTACTGTTAATGAGTGTTGCATGACTGAGTAATTGTCATTCAAAGTGTGAGAGCGCTGAAAGCTGAAAATTGGTCTGGTTGTTAAGGGGGTTTAAGTGCCCAGTTGTCAAGTGGTTAAAAAATTTTCAGTCCTCAGCACCCAGGTCTGATAGGTTCAAGCAACCATCGTCAGCATCTGTATTATATGGTGCAAGAATATATAGGGGCAACAGCAGACTTGGAGACCTATCCAACTGAGCATCCACTTAGCTACTGGTTCTTGAGGATGGACCACTGGCCTGAACTTGCTCAATATGCAATTGAGCTACTGGTATGTTCTGCATCCAGCGTGCTTTTCGAACGGACATTCAGTGCTGCTGGAGAGTTTGTAACCGATCAAAGAGTGCGCCTGTCCACAGAGTCAGTTGATAGGCTCACATTTATAAACATGAATCAGTCCTGGATCTGCAGCTATCAAGCCCCTGATGCTGATGCAACTGATTAAATTTGCTAGGGATCTGGGATCCCTTGAAGACTGCCACTGCTCCTATTCCTCCTGTCCATAATCTAGAACAATATTTTGTATTTAGGGCACCAGCAAAACCCAAGGCCCAATTTTTCTGCACCTGGTTTACAGGGGCATGCCATAACAATTTTTTCCTGGCATGGCAGGAGGGGTTGAGGATGAGCAAGTGCCCCTCCGCCTCTGAACCATACCAGGCCACATGCCCTCAACATGGGGAGGATGCTTTGAGGTCGCCCCCCAGATCCCGACCCTCCCCTATGTGAATAGGTATGGGGTAAATTGTACCTCTACCCATTCACCAAAAAAGGAGTGTACGGGTTAAAAAAAAAAACAAGAGGTTGTTTTTGACAAGTCCCTTATTGTGTAAAATAGCTCTTTTCTTCTTTCTTCTTTCTTCCTCCATCTTCTCCTGGCCCGGTCCTTCTTCTGGTCTTCTGCTTCTTCTTTTGGTCTTCTTGCTTCCTCTCTTCGTCTTCAATCTTTATCTTCTTCTTCCTTCTTCTTTCACAGCTACCGCTATCCCTGCTGCTGCAGCCTGTCCCCTGCACGTCTTCCAGAATGGGCAGTCTTCACAATGACAGTTCTTTTATGAGAAGGGGCGGGGCCACCCAGTGCCATCACAGAGTGAACCCGCCACCTTTGGACGTCATGCACTGTCAGAGGGGGCGAGTCATCCATTTATGTCACCTGGGGGGCCCTGTCATTGTGAAGACCGCCCATTCTGGGAGACGTGCAGGGGCTGGGCTGCAGCAGCGAGGAGAGCAGCCGCGGTGAAAGAAGAAGATGAAGATTGAAGATGAAGAGAGGAAGCAAGAAGACTGAAAGAAGAAGCCGAAGACCAGAAGAAGGACCGGGCCAGGAGAAGATGGAGGAAGAAAGAAGAAAGAAGAAAAGAGCTATTTTACACAATAAAGGACTTGTCAAAAACTGCCTCTTGTTTTTTGTAACACTACACTCCTTTTTTGGTGAATGGGTAGGGGTACAATGTACCCCCTACCTATTCACATGGGGGGGGGCGGGATCTGGGAGCCCCCTTATTAAAGGGGGCTTCCAGATTCCAATAAACAGCATGTACTGTGACATACTGAAGCAGAACATGATCCCCTCCTTTCAGAGGCTGGGCCGCAGGACAGTATTCCAACATGGTAACGACCCCAAACACACCTCCAAGACGATCACTGCCTTGCTAAAGAAGCTGAGGGTAAAGGTGATGGACTGGCCAAGCATGTCTCCAGACCTAAACCCTATTGAGCATCTGTGGGGCATCCTCAAATGGAAGGTGGAGGAGCGCAAGGTCTCTAACATCTACCAGCTCCGTGATGTCGTCATGGAGGAGTGGAAGAGGACTCCAGTGACAACCTGTGAAGCTCTGGTGAACTCCATGCCCAAGAGGATTAAAGCAATTGTAAAGGCTTGTTTTTTTGTTTTTTTTAAATAACAAATATGTTATACTTACCTTCTCTGTGCAGTTGGTTTTGCACAGAGCAGCCCAGATCCTCCTCTTCTCGGGTCCCTCTTCTGTTCTCCTGGCCCCTCCTCTCATCGAGTGCCCCTCTGCCAGCATCTTGCTACAAGGGGCACCCGAGCTGAGTCAGACACGGAGACCTGCCCCGCCCCTCTGTCCCCTGATTGGCTGACTGACTTTGATTGACAGCCAGGGCAGCCAATGGCGCTGCTGCTGTGTCTCAGCCAATCAGGAGGAGTATTCTGGATGGCTCAAGGGATCGTGGACATTGCTGGAGAGAGAAGGGGCTCAGGGTAAGTACTAGGGGAGGCTGCTACACACAGAAGGTTTTTTTAACTTGATGCATAGAATACATTAATATAAAATAAACCTTATGCCTTTACAACCCCTGTAAGGCAGTGCTGGAAAATAATGATGGCCACTCAAATATTGACACTTTGGGCCCAATTTGGACATTTTCACTTAGGGGTGTACTCACTTTTGTTGCCAGCGGTTTAGACACGAATGGCTGTGTGTTGAGTTATTTTGAAAAATATATAATAAAATATTCACAAAAATGTGAGGGGTGTTCTCACTTTTGTGAGATACTGTACATTTGCTGTTGGGTGATATTTTAATGTGTAACTAAACTCCCAAGTATATTCACCTCCAACGTCCAGTGATGTGGCGATTACATCCCTAGCTAGTTGCTGTCACCCTGCCTCCTCCAGGTGCTGGGTTTTCAGCCTCTTGATTGTGGGAGATGATGTCATCCCGCTCATATGAACAGGAGTTAGTCATTCTGGCACAGCGGAAGTGTGCTGGTAATGCATGATGAGCTGCGCATGCACAGCTCAGTGTACATTCGATAGAAAACTACAAGCAGGCAGGGAAGTTGGTATTACTGCAGAAGAGACATAGCCTGTCGTTTCTGCAATAAAGAGCTGTCTGCTTGCAGTTTTCTACTGTTTGCTTGCAGCTTTCTCTGTGGTAGACTGTTTCTAGAAAGTCTTATAGAAACATAGAAGAGATGGCAGAAAAAAGACAGAGTGGTTCATCGAGTCTGCCCATTTTTGTGTTTTTTTATACACGTTTTGTCTTTTGTATTTTTTTCTTGTTTAATTTTTTTGTTTATTCAGCATTATTAAAGTAAAATATTAATCTGTTGGGTGGAGACAGCAATAAAACATGCTGCGCCAAGCACTCAAATCTATGTTCCTTTGGCTAATGTCAGCTGTCTGCCCGGGAACACGTCCTCACTCTGCAAACCAGCTGTCAGAATGAAATAACTGGGCTGCATGCTGATAACATCACTGATGTTAGGGCAAACCTTAATCCACCAATAAAAAGCTTCACAGCATATGATCGATACCCACAAAAGGGCTTAATCATCGAGAGTAAGTCTATATTTTAGCTATTTACTGACCTAGAGCTAGTGGGCCTATACTAGGTATACCAAGTGCTTAAGTGAATTTGTGGATGTAAAAAACATGAAGTACATATTACATAGACATTGTGGGAGAGTAGCTCCTGGGGATCACTTTTCAGAGGAAAAAGACTCAGCATGGATCTGTTTCTTTAAAATTTGGCAGCAGGTTTATTATTATATGTTTGCAAACTCAAAATAACAGAAAACAAAACCTCGTCGTCCATCATCCAAAAATGGAAAGCGTATGGCACAACTGCAAACCTACTAAGACATGGCCGTTCACCTAAACTGACAGGCTGGGCAAGGAGAACATTAATCAGAGACACAGCCAAGAGGCCCATGGCAACGCTGGAGGAGCTCAGGTGGGAGAATCTGTCCACAGGACAACTATTAGTAATGCACTCCACAAATCTGGCCTTTATGGAAGACTGGCAAGAAGAAAGCCATTGTTAAAAGAAAGCCATAAGAAGTCCTGTTTGCAGTTTGCAAGAAGCCATGTGGGGGACACAGCAAACATTTGGAAGAAGGTGCTCTGGTCAGATGAGACCAAAATTGAACTTTATGGACTAAAAGCAAAACACTATGTGTAGTGGAAAACTGACACTGCACATCACCCTGAACACACCACCCCCATCGTGAAACATTTTGGTGGCATCATTATGCTGTAGAGATGCTTTTCTTCAGCAGAGACAGAGAAGCTGGTCAGAGTTGATGGGAAGATGGATGGAGTCAAATACAGGGCAATCTTAGAAGAAAACCTGTTAGAGTCTGTGAAAGACTTGAGACTGGGACGAAGGTTCACCTTCCAGCAGGACAGCGACCCTAAACATACAGCCAGAGCAACAATGGAATGGTTTAGATCAAAGCATATTTGGATGTTACAATGGCCCAGTCAAAGTCCAGACCTAAATCCAATTAAGAATCCGTGGCAAGACTAGAGCCCCGTACACACGGTTCGATGATCGTATACAACAGGTCGTACTCACGACCGTTGTATGCGAAATCGATCGTTCGTATGCGCGATTTGAACAGTCAAACATATGACGGTCGTACAAGGGAGTTGTATGAGCAGACTAGAAAACTTGGTCATACCAACAAGCTCTCATACGACCGTTATATCGTGTGTACAGAGCAGTTGGTACAACAAGTTGTATTGTGCAAAACACCCATGCTCCAAAGTCAGGAATGGCTGGATGCTAATTACATGCACCTGAATGTTCTTCTGCGGACGTACGATCATGTAGTGCAGTCAGTATGCTGCATACAACAGCCAAAATACGATTCGACACGATCGTACGTGCGATCGTCGAACCGTGTGTACGGGGCTTTACTGTTCCCAGATGCTCTCCATCCAACCTGACAGAGTTTGAGCTATTTTGCAAAGAATCTGCAAAAATGTCACTGTCTAGATGTGTAAAACTAGTAGAGACATCCCCAAAAAGACTTGTAACTGTAATTGCAACGAAAGGTGGTTCTACAAAGTATTGACTCAGGGGGGCTGAATACAAACGCACACCAAATGCACACAAATGCGCACAAAAAAAATTGAAAACCATTTATAATTTTCCATCCACTTCACAATTATGTGCCACTTTGTGTTGTTCTATCACATAAAATCCCAATAAAATACATTTATGTTTTTGGTTGTAACATAATAAAATGTGGAAAATGTCAAGAGGCATAAATACTTTTTCAAGGCACTGGAATTCACTTTTAAAATTTAAAGCAAACTCACCTATCTATACATATCTTAATGTTTTATTTTGCTGAGAAATCACTTTGAAAAGCAGCCCCTGGCATTTCTAGCCATCTTGAGTAAGGGCAGATGATTCATGTAGCATTTACCCTTGGCTCAGGCATGCAGGCAGCAAGGTGTACTTAGTTGAGAAAACCACTCTTGAAGACTCCTGGGATGTATGGCATCACTTGCCTAGGTCTGGAACAGTGGCAGGTGGTGCTCAATATTTTGGGGGGAGGCTGCAAAATGGATGACGGTCTGCCAGGCCCAGACAGAGAGTCTGCAAAGCCGCCGGGGGGACCCATAGTTCTGGTAGTCGTGAATGTTTCCCATCATGCGGGACCCCCGGCTGCTTAGCCCCTGCATGGCCCCCAGCCCTCCAGTGTAGTCTTGGGCAATCATCTGAAGCTTAGGATCTGGGCGAGGACAGAGGGAACAGGGATGAGGAGCAGGGTCTGGGCACACAGCATGTAGTCCCTCTGCCAGTAATAGTCCGCCTCAGTCACATGTCAGTGCCCTCGTCACAGAAGAAGACCAGCAGGGCCAGCACGATCCACAGGCAGTCCAGCTAGGCCCGCTCCCTACCTACCCCCCTCCACCCCCCGCAGGAGGCAGATGGGAAGGCGGCGATCAGTGGCCTTACCTTAGGAGGCTGATGCTGTTCCTCGCTCCAGCTTGCCAAGGGGTGGTTGCTTCTGATCACAGCCGAAAAGGAAGTGGGTCTCAGGACTTGTTTCTTGATTGGCCAGGAGGAGAAGTAGGAAGACATTAGCAAATTAATTCACTAATGTCACACAAATGGGAGGGTTCAGGGCGCAGTGCTCTGCGCCCCAAGCCCACCCTTTTTTGAAGGCAAATAGAGTCTCAGGCTTTAATCATGTGCTTACAAAAAAAGACATTGAATTCCATGCGTCCATCATCCTGCATGTAGATTAGGGGCCGAGCGTATGGATTAGGGGGTGCCCCTGTGCCCCTAATGGAGCGGCCGCCAATGGTCTGGAAACCAGGAAGTAACTGAACAAACGTAAAAAAGTTTAAATCAAATTAATATGATCTACTTTCCTATCTATTTATTGATGCAAGCGGCACAAGGAATTAAAAATATTCAATGTTGAAAGACACAGTGAACTTCCACTTTAAGTCTAAATCAGCTAATGCTTGTTTTCTTTGCGAAGGATGAACATAGAAAGAAAATATATTTCAACAGGATTTTACTGCTATCCATTAGTTTACTGGAGTTGTGCTTTAATATATTAATTTTTTGCATTAGTGGTGTTCTGTCTAAGAGGTCCAGGCTGCAATCACACCTCTGTGTTTTTAGTGCATTGTGTTTGCGGGGCGGTATGCATTTAATAAACATTACATATGAGATATATGCTTCTTACGGAAAGTGAACTTCCTTGAAACGGCATTAAATATGAAGCAAAATTTATTTTTAAAGCCACAGTAAAATTCATGAGCTGGAATACAGTACATTCCTCTCAAATTCAGAATTTCTGAAAAAGCCTGTAGAGTTTTTGTTCATCTGCTACACCAAAAGGAGAGGGTGGCTACATTACATTGGATATCTAAGCCTACACGCAGTATACATGAATACTTACAGCATACATATTCTGCAGTCCTTGTAAAATGACATCGGCAGGGAACCTCTGTCGATCCGGGGCGACGTCATATGATGTCTTTTCCTTTTCGCCGCTACTGTGGACCCCTGGGGACACAGCCCCCCCCTCGATCAGGGTAAAGAGCCAATAAAATTGGCTCTTTACCATGTGACCGGCTGTGTCCAATCACAGCCGGTCACCAGGGCCATCTTAATAGGATTGTGGGCCCCTGGGCAAAGTAAGGCACTGGGGCCCCTACAAGCCTGCTTCAATTTTTGCATCTACTCCCCAAAATAAGCCCACATTCACACTGACGGCGGGTTTGAATTCATACAAGTTTCAAACCAGCTTTTCAGCCCGACTTCGGGGCTGATTTGATAGACATATGTGCGGGTTCATGCGCAAATGTCTTTTAAATTTCCACCAAAAGTAGTGCAAAAACAGGGGCTCAGTCAGTCGGCTCCAGCTTAGTGGCTCTGGTTTTACCCTATAGTCTCCACACTACACGTCTGGCTTCTTCCATGACCCCCATCCTGGCGGCACTGCCACTCTTGACTCTTCTCTAAACCCCCCCCCAGAGACTGTAGACATGATACAAGAGATGGTCAGAGACTGCAGACATGATACAGGAGATGGTCAGAGACTGCAAACATGATACAGGAGATGGTCAGAGACTGCAGACATTATACAAGAGATGGTCAGAGACTGCAGACATGATACAAGAGATGGTCAGAGACTGCAGACATGATACAAGAGATAGTCGGAGACTGCAGCCATGATACAAGAGATGGTCAGAGACTGCGCAGATGATACAAGAGATGGTCAGAGACTGCAGACATGATACAAGAGATGGTCAGAGACTGCAGACATGATACAAGAGATGGTCCAAGACTGCACACGTAATACAGGAGATGGTTAGAGACTGCAGACATGGTACAAGAGATAGTCAGAGACTGCAGCCATGATACAAGAGATGGTCAGAGACTGCAGACATGATACAAGAGATGGTCAGAGACTGTGAACATGTTACAGGGGTTGTTGGGTACTGGGGCATGGTACATGACAGATTACAGATTAGTGTCTGCAGGGGATCAATGGGCCAAATAAAAAGTGGCAATGTGGCCCCAGGCACTACATTGTACATTTTGAGGGAAGTTCACATACTTTTTGCAAAACCCCAAGAGCTAGCTGTGTTCTCCAGCTCTGTCAACACTGCCAGGATGCTTGCCATGAGAACTAAAATAGAATTTATAGCTGGAGATCAGGGGCATGCAAGGGCAGTCTTCACACAAACAATCCTACCACCTGGAAACCTGAAGAACACAATGCAAGCCAACCCCTCAGCACTCTCACTAAACATAAATTTATGTTAAATTCCAGCTGAAGTTGAAAACGATCTGTGCAGTGCAGTGCCAGCAGTGTAAGGGTTACCTGCATTTTAACTTCTTCTCCGACCCCAGTCTATCCTGATAGAGCGTGGTGCAGTGCTGTGCACTGTGTGTCCGAGGGGAGAGAAGCCGGCTGCTCGGTAAGTCTAGCCGTGGGCATTCTCTCCAGCGCACAGAGTGCAATTGCGGGACACCTGGGCACCCTAGGGGCCCCATGAGCACGTGCCCAGGTGTGCCCGCTCGGTAAGGCGGCCCTGCCGGTCACTACCGACCCCCGGGGGCGCGCAGCGAGGCTATCGGGGCTGAGGCTTGTCCCTCGGACAAAGCCCAGCTCTGATCAGTGTAAAGAGCCAATAGAATTGGCTCTTTACCACGTCAGCCGGTCATGTGATGTAAACAAATCGTGGTAACGAGCTGTTACCGCGGTTCTCCCTGTCACACACAGATCGTGTGTGAGAGGGAGATTACGGTAACAGCTTGTTACCGCCTACTGTGTACATCAAGCACACTGATCACCCCCCCAATAAAGAGGACCTGTCACCACCCCATTAAAGTACCTGTCACCTGTCCATCAAAGTACCTGAGTACCTGTCACCTGTCCATCAAAGTACCCGAGTACCTGTCACCTGTCCATCAAAGTACCCAAGTACCTGTCACCTGCCCATCAGAGAACCTGAGTACCTGTCACCAGCCCAGCAAAGTACCAGAGTACCTGTCACCTGCCCATTAGAGTACCCGAGTACCTGTCACCAGACCATCAGTGTACCAGAGTACCTGTCACCAGACCATCAGCGTACCAGAGTACCTGTCACCTGCCCATCTGAGTAACCGAGTACCTGTCACCTGCCCACCTGAGTACCCGAGTACCTGTCACCAGTCGATCAGAGTACCCGAGTACCTGTCACCTGCCCTTCAGATTACCCGAGTACCTGTCACCAGCCCATCTGAGTAACCGAGTACCTATCTGCAGCCCATCAGAGTACCCAAGTACCTTTTACCTGCCCATCAGATTACCCGAGTACCTGTCTCCAGCCCATCAAAGTACCCGAGTACCTATCTGCAGCCCGTCAGAATACCTGAGTACCTATCTGAAGCCCATCTGAGTACCCGAGTACCTATCTGCATGCCTCATAGAATATACCTCGCGTGTTTGCTTTCCAAAATGGGGTCATTTTGGGGTAATTCCACTTCCCTGGTGCTCCAGGGCCTTCAAAAATGTGATAGGTATGAATTAAATTTTATGTGTAATTTATGCTCCTAGAACGCCTGACGGTGCTCCCTGCATGTTCGGCCTCTGTATGTGACCAGGTGAGTACCTATCTGCAGCCCATCAGAGTACCCAAGTACCTATCTGCATGCCTCTCAGAACATACGTTGGGGTGTTTGCTTTCCAAAATGGGGTCATTTTGTGGGTAATTCCATTGTCCTGGTGCTCCAGGGCCTTCAAAAGTGTAATAGGTCGCTAGGAAATTAGATGTGAAAATTCTTCTCCTAGAATGCATGACGGTGCTCCCTGCATGTTGAACTTCTCTATGTGGCCAGGCTGTGTAAAAGTCTCACACATGTGGTATCGCCATATTCGGGGCGAGTAGGAGAATGTATTTTGGGGTGTAATTGGAAGTATGCATGTGCTGCGTGTGAGAAATAACTTGTTGTTATGACAATTCTGTGCAAAAAAAATATAATAATAATTTCTTAATTTTCCCAAGAATTGTGGGAAAAAAGTACAACTTCAAAAAATGTGCCATGCCTCTTACTAAATACCTTGGAATGTCTACTTTTCAAAAGGGGTAATTTGGGGAATATTTGTACTTTCCCGACATTTCAGGGCATCAAGAAATGAGATAGGCCATCAGTGCATCAGGTGTGATCAATTTTCATTGATTGGCACCATAGATTGTAGACTCTATAACTTTCACACAGACCAAATAATATACGCTTATTTGGGTTATTTTTACCAAAGATAGGTAGCAGTATAGGGCTTGGCCAAAATTTATGAACAAAAATTACTTATTTGCAAAATTTTATCACAGAAACTTAAAAAAAGTGTTTTTTTTTTCAAAATTTTCGCACTTTTTTCACTTATGTCGCAAAAAATAAAAAACCCAGAGGTTCTTAAATACCACCAAAAGAAAGCTCTATTTGTGTGAAAAAATGATAAAAATTTTGTTTGGGTACAGTGTAGCATAAGAGAGTAATTATCATTCAAAATGTGAGAGCGCTGAAAGCTGAAAATTGGTCTGGGCAGGAAGGGGGTATAAACGTTCTGTATTGAAGTGGTTAAAGATTCAGCATCTTTTCTCAGGTATTGCAACACCGTATTGTGAAAAAATGTTGCATTTTTGAATGTGTTGTCCTGCTTGTTCCGTTCTAGCTAATTAAATGGAATCGGAATACAGAGTGGTGCATTTAAAATGTGTGGCAATGTGTGTTGCCGCAAACAGCAAGGTGTGAAGGAGCACTGAATGCATCATTCCTTCCAGCTTGTATCAAATCAATAAAAGAAAATTGTTTAATCTATGTATTCAAACCGCTTTATTGGAAAAGCAATAGTTGCTCCAGGCAAATACAGAGTTTGATAGAATGCATAATAATCTGAACAGAGTTTCTTGAATAAACCCGTCATAAAATGTAGCACTGGGTTATGCTCTTTAAATCCTGCCCAGCAGTGCTAAGAATAAAGAGCAGCAGGCCATATTTTCCTCCCTTCCTGCTTGAGTGGCAGTTGCAGGGAGGAAGAGGAAGGACTGAGAACTGATTGGCTGTTAGTGCAGGCAAGGGGCAGGAGGACCCATCCCTAGCAGCCAGCCAGGAGAATTTTGTATGGTCACTGGCTGTTCTTAGCTCCACCCACTACCCCTGGTTATAGGGGACACTATGATTGGCTGCTGTGGAAACCATGGGACATATAGTTCCCAGGAGACAGCCTCTATCAAACTGAGTACTGGAAGAGACTACAAAGTCCCAGCAGAACAGAAAGCTGGAGCAGGAGGAAAAGGAATGAGCACCCAGGGATTGGGGCAGGCTTATGTGGCATGTGAGAGAGAACCAGAGACTGGGCTGCTGAGTCGGGGAACCACTTATTGTAACTGTTAGCTGTGGTGTTGGGTAGAGACCTAACTGCTATATCTGCATGGAGAACAAAGCTGCGGGAGAGACCCAGCAAGCTGGACAAAAGGGGCATCACTGGTTCCGTGACAGATTTCCATTGCCAGGTCCTATGTCACTGGCTCAGTGCCGGGTCCTGGATCATCGCCAACACCACCAGATGCCAGAGAGAGAGGAGGCATAATCACAGACTGCATAGTGGTGAAAGACCACAGGCCACAACTTAATTGCACATTTCACAGTCAGCATTTTTACATATTGTCACCATATCAATGCAGTGTCTTTATGGTGACAGTGGGGGAGATTTACTAAAACTGGTGCACTCAGAATCAAGTGTGGCTGTGCATGGTAGCCAATCAGCTTCTAACTTCAGCTTGTTCAATTAAGCTTTGACAATAACACCTGAAAGCTGATTGGTTTCTGTGCACAGCTGCACCAGATTTTGCACCATGCAGCTTTAGTAAATAACACTCATTGTACTGCTGTGGCTGATGACCTGAGACAATGGGGTTGATTTACAAAAAAAACGGAGAGTGCAAAATCTGGTGCAGCTCTGCATAGAAACCAATCAGCTTCCAGGTTTTATTGTCAAAGCGTAATTGAACAAGCTGAAGTTGGAAGCTAATTGGCTACCATGCACAGGTGCACCAGATTTTTCACTCTCCAGTTTTAGTAAATCGACCCCAATGGCTGCTGTAGTGTCATCACTGCAGCAGCCAGTATCTCTGATCAATAGACAGTGCAGAACAATGTCACCATAGTGGCACTGCACTTGTTCTGGTAAGTAACAGTACGTAAAAGAAAAATGTGTGTGTGTGTGTGTGTGTATATATATATATATATATATATATATACACACACACACATACACATACTAATCAGCCATAACTTTTTTATGACTATCCACCAAATTGGTCCCCCTTTTTCCAACAAAACAGCCTTGACTCATCAAGGCATGGATGTGACTAGACCTCTGAAGGTATTCTGTGGTATCTGGCACCAAGCCGTCAGTAGCAAATCCGTTAGGTCCTATGCAGGGCCGGCCGGCCATACCATGGGTCCCGGTGAGTCCATTGGGCCCAGGCGGCATTTTGAGAGGGACGACAGAATGCTTAATACACTGCCCCTAGAGCCACTTGTTTTGATGTAGAGTGTGGCGGCGGCAGCAGTGGGAGCATGGCAGCAAATAGCAAGGCCGAGGGAATTCAGAGAAGGTGGCCAGCGAGGAGAGCAGTTTGACATGTGAAAGCGCAGGAGGGAGAAGAGCTCCATCCCCACACTGACTACCAAAGAGGCGAGCAGGAGCGGGTGCAGCCGCCTCGGCACCCCCAGAACCTGCATTCCTCCGGCCTCTTCTGTGCTTCGAGATCAACAGGCTGGCAGCCTGATTGGGACCCCAGAGGAAGAGGACAGGTGGGAGGCGGAGGCTGCCAAGGGGCCGCTGGAAGGAGCAATGCAGTGAGAGCTCCTCTGTATCAAGAAGGAGACTGTGCTGCCACTGCTGACCATCAGGTACCAGGCATCATACACATACCTACCCACACACAGAGCCTGCAGGGGAGGGTTCAGAGGAGGGACTGCAGATAGGGACAGGGCCATGTGGTTTCTCTCAGCCCTCCCCTCTTTCTCTCAGCCCTCCTCTCTTTCTCTCAGGCCCCCTCTGTATCTCAGCCCTCCCTTATCTCAGCCCCCTCTGTCTCTCTGCCCCCCTCTCTCAGCCTCCTGTCTCTCAGTCCCCATCTCTCAGTCCCCCACTCTGTCTCTCAGCTCTGCTCTGTCTCTCAGCTCCCCCCTCTGTCTCTCAGCCCCCCAACTCTCAGCCCCCCCTGTCTCTCAGCCCACCTCTGTCTCTCAGCCCTCTCTTCTCTCAGCCCCCCGTCTCTCAGCTCCTCCTCTGTCTCTCAGCTCCCCCCTCTGTCTCTCAGCTCCCCTCTCTGTCTCTCAGTCCCCCACTCTGTCTCTCAGCTCTGCTCTGTCTCTCAGCTCCCCCCTCTGTCTCTCAGCCTTCCCTTCTCTCAGCCCCCCAACTCTCAGTCCCCCCTGTCTCTCAGCCCGCCTCTGTCTCTCAGCCCTCTCTTCTCTCAGCCCCCGTCTCTCAGCTCCTCCTCTGTC
>BLSH010368403.1:1269974-1282976 GCA_018402905.1 Glandirana rugosa | reverse complement strand
CCCTTTCTCATCCCCCTCCCTGTTTCACCTCCTCTCTTTATCTTACTCCCAGCTGTCTCTCTCACCCTCTCATGATATACGATAATGGATGTCGTGTCTTTTGGTGGGTGTGATTTTTTTGGGGGGGTGGGGAGCAGCATTTCATTCTTGATCCCAGGCTGCACAATGTCTTGGGCCAGCCCTGGTCCTATAGGTTGTAAGGTGGGGCCTCCATGGATCAAACTTATTTTTCCAGCACTTCCTACAGATGCTGGATTGAATTAGGATTTGGAGAATTTGGAGGCCAAATCAACACCTCAAACTCATTGTTGTGCTCCTCAAACTGTTCTTGAACCATTTTTGCAGTGTGGCAGGGTGCATTATCCTGCTGAAAGAGGCCACTGCCATCAGGGAATACAGGGGTAGATTTACTAAAACTGGTGCACTTGGGAATCTGGTGCAACTGTGCATGGTAGCCAATTAGCTTCTAATTCAGCTTTTTCAGTTAATCTTTGGCAATGAAACCTGGAAGCTGATTCTATGCAGAAGTGAGCCTGATATTGCACTCTCCAGCTTTAGTAAATAAACCCCACTGTTTCCATGAAGGGGTGTACTTGGTCAGCAACAATGTTTAGGTAGGTGGTATGTGTCAAAGTAATATCCACATGAATGGCAGGACCCAAGGTTTCCCAAAGAATCACACTGCCTCTGCCAACTTGCCTTCTTCCCATACTGCATCCTAGTGCCATCTCTTCCCCAAGCAAGCAACACACACATATGTGCCCATCCACATAATGTAAAAGAAACTGCAAATCATCGGGCCAGGTCACCCTTTCCTGTTGCTCTGTAGTCCATTGTAGGTGCCTTTGGTTGTGGACATGGGTAAGCATGGGCACCCTGACCAGCCTGTGTCTATGCAGCCCCATACACAACAAACTGCCATGCCCATTTCTGCATTCAACACATGAACTTCAGAGCAAAATGTTTACTCTCTGCCTAAAATATCCCACCAACTTTCAAATGCTGTTGTAATGAGATAATCAAGGTCATTCACACAATGTAAGTGGTCTGGTTGGCTGATCGGCAGTGGCGTACTAACATGGGGGCGGGGCGGTCTGCCCCAGGTGCCACACATTGGGGGGTGTCAGCAGGGCTGGATTTCATCTCAGCAGGGGGGTGAGGTACTCCCAATTCATGTCCAGAAATATAGTAATCTCCTGCTGTACAGTTGTGTAGAAAAACCTCTTCCCTGAGTCCCCTGTGTTCGGCGGGGACCAGGAGACAGTCAGCGGACTATTTCTTAATTTTCGGGCCGCTGATTAATCAGCCGTGGCGGTCCCGGCAGCTCCAGTGTATTCATATAGAAGAGAGCGGCTCACATTGGTCGGATTAATCCATGGCTGCTGAAAATGAAGAAATAGTCCGCTGCCTGTCTCCTGGTCCCCGCCAAACACAGGGGATCCGGAGCAGAGGTTTTTCTACACAACTGTACAGCAGGAGATTACTATATTTGTGGACATGAATTGGGAGTCTCCACCCGCTCTACCTCACCCCCCCCAGTTTCCTCCAGCCCAGGCCAGTTGCAGGAGGAAGGGATGTACCAGAGGTCCCAGGCTCCCAGCTGGTGAGGAAGGACCCAGACCCACCTGCAGGACAAGACAAACAGTGCACCCGGGACCCAGGTAGAAGAAGCTGCGGCAGATGACCAGGTACTGGGGGGGAACGATGACTAACAATGTTGCATTTGGAATTTGGAATGACACATCTGAGGGCCCCCCTGCTGCCCCCCCATTGATGGGCACGGGTGAGGCTGCGCTGATGGGCACTGAGCAGGCTGTGCTGATGGGCACTGGTGAGGCTGCATTGATGGGCACTGGTGAGGCTGTGCTGATGGGCACTGATCAGGCTATGCTGATGGGCACTGGTGAGGCTGCGCTGATGGGCACTGATCAGGCTGCAGTATTTAGCATAGAAACATCTGTAAAGGGGAGAGTTGGTAAGATGACCACGTCCATGTGGGGGCGTCAGAAATATTTCTGCACTCAGGCATCTGTGACCCTAGGATCGGCCATTGCAGACGATTAGGGTACACTAGTGTTGCCCTCTGAAGAGTGAACCACAGTGGCTCACTTTTCAAAGGGTGTTTGACAGGCGAAAGGGAAGAATTATAGTGCCTCCTCGTCATCTGATTTAATCCCTAAAAATCTGCACCACCTTGCGTTTTTCAGGAGGTGGGTGCCAGATATAGGATCCGCCCCGGGTGCCAAATGCTCTAGGTACGCTCCTGCTGATCGGTGCATGTGTATATACAGGGGCATAGATAAGGGGGGGAGTTGGGGTGTTCAAACCCCCCCAGAGCACCCTGACAAAAATAAAAAGTGTCTTTGCCCTGTTGCCTCTCATGGCGCCAGCACCACAACAACAAACAGCGGAGCACAGCAGTCAGTATTGCGGGTGAAGTGGATGCAGCAGGTCTGGTGTAAGGCGCACTGTCACAGGCACTTACGTCATGCTGTTACGACCAGGCTGTGCTGGATTTTCTGTGGACAGATCATAGACACAGTGGGAGCGGGCGGCGTCTGTAGTCCCGCCCACTGTGCCCAACTGTCTCTACACTCTTTACTTCCCGCCTTGGACTTGGGGGGAGAATGGAGCGGAGAACGCGCAAGGTAGCAGTACTGCTGCTAAGGAGCAGAGCCTCCCTTTTTCCTTTTCGGCTTGCTTTCTGCCTAAGAGACGGTCATCACAGACCACTTGCCACCACTGCTGTGCTGCCATTGAGGCTAGCGAGTCTGTGACAACTTGCAAAATGATTCACTAATCACTGGATTTGTGGGTTACCATTATTCCACTGCTGGTACTGACAGTTCAGCCTGGCTCTGTCAGCTATGTTGTGGTGCTGACTGCAGAGCCAAAGGGCTGAGTCGTTACGGGGCACAACAATATTGCTGCCAGAGCCAGGCTGGACTGTTTGCTGCCCTCAGTTCCCTGGCGCTTTTTTAATTATGTTAAAAAGGCAATTATAAGCCCCGGTTCACACTAGGATGTGGTGCAGAAAACCTGCAACGCATCTCCCGCACAAGGCTGTCTTTAACGCGGTACAAAAGGGGCAGGTGCCCTGGGCCCAGCCCTAGTCATTGTTGTGGGGCACAAAGCAGCTGCCCCTTGCACCTGCACTGCCCGTAGAAAAGATGGTGGCCAAATACTACTGGGGTGGAGTTGGACTACAGCTGTGCGGCTTGGTTCCTGGCTTGATGCTCCATCATCTCTTCCAGTTCCCAACCAACCACTGCTTGACCTGCCGTCATGTGACCTCCATATCCTGCTAACAGTCAATCACTCCACCCCGGCACCCCCTAACAACCAGACCTGTGATCAGTGGGGAGGAGAGGTTGGGACGGCTCCTCCCTCCTCTATACAGTCCATGCTGAAAGTCTGGGACCTGTCCTCATTGTCGGTGTCACACAGTAAGTAAATGACATGTGTGGGGACACTGACAGCACCTGTTATGGTGATCAGGAAGGACCATTGTGAGTGTTCAGCAGACAATGTACCATCTCCTGTAGTATGCCTGCAGTCTCTGACCATCTCTTGTATGTCTGCAGTCTCTGACCATCTTCTGTAGTATGTTTGCAGTCTCTGCCCATCTCTTGTAGTATGCCTGCGGTCTCTGACCATCTCCTGTAGTACGTTTGCAGTCTCTGACCATCTCTTGTACACCTGCAGTCTCTGACCATCTCCTGTAGCTCATCTGCAGTCTCTGACCATCTCCTGTAGTACACCTACAGTCTCTGACCCTCTCCTGTACTATGTCTGCAGTCTCTGACCCTCTCCTGTACTATGTCTGCAGTCTCTGACCATCTCCTGTAGTATGTCTGCAGTCTCTGACCATCTCCTGTACTATGTATGTAGTCTCTGACCCTCTCCTGTACTATGCAGTCTCTGACCATCTCCTTTACTATGTCTGCAGTCTCTGACCCTCTCCTGTACTATGTCTGCAGTCTCTGGCCCTCTCCTGTACTATGTCTGCAGTCTCTGACCATCTCCTGTAGTATATCAGCAGTCTCTGACCATCTCTTGTACGCCTGCAGTCTCTGACCATCTCCTGTAGTACGTCTGCAGTCTCTGACCATCTCCTGTAGTATATCTACAGTCTCTCACCATCTCCTGTACAATGTCTGCAGTCTCTGACCATCTCCTGTACTATGTCTGCAGTCTCTGACCATCTCCTGTAGTACGTCTGCAGTCTCTGACCATCTCTTGTATGCCTGCAGTCTCTGACCATCACCTGTAGTAAGTCTGCAGTCTTCGACCATCTCTTGTACGCCTGCAGTCTCTGACCATCTCCTGTAGTACGTCTGCAGTCTCTGACCATCTCTTGTATGCCTGCAGTCTCTGATCATGTCACGTAGTATGTCTGTCAGTAAATGAGATAAACAACCCTTGTTGGTGTGTAAGGGGCTGCAGTTGAGGCCCTGAAATCCTCATCATTTGACCATCACTGGGGTGCAGTCTCAAACCAAGCTATACATCCACACAATAAATGGAGTGTATGAGAGTCAGAACAAGCTGTTCTGGTTTAAAGTAGACCTTTCACCATGAAGGCCTCTTTCACACACACTGCAGTCCCTACTTTCATAGCTGTGTGTGCTCTGCTCATGTTCTAGGAGTTTTCTGTATATTGGTGAGTCCCCCATCTCCCCAGTCCATGGTGTGCAGGCAGTGAGGAGATGATGTGCTGTAATCTCTAGCAATCAATCAGTAAGCATTCATGATGTGCTGTAACCTCCAGCAACCAATCAGTGAGTGGTAATGATGTGCTGTAACCTCCAGCAAACAATGTGAATGGGGGGGTGAAGAAAATGGGTCCAATCAATATTAAAGGTGGCCCTGCTCCTGCACCACATTCAAATTGCACTGCCCTTGTAATCTACAGTGGGTGTCAGTGAAATCTTAACGACAACCCAAATGCAATGTGTTTGCCTGCCCCAAATGTGATGATACAAAATGACCATGTGATCCAGTTTCAATGCGTTCCTAAAATTGGTGCATGCATGACTTTGGTGTAATGTGGTGCAATCTAAGCCCTTTCAAAATGAATGGGCTCAAATCGCACTGCACTGAATCGCATGTGAATTGCACAGAAATGTGATACAGTTCCTGTGTGACTCATAGCGTGAACCAAGGCTAAGGGTAGCTCACACCTATGCATGCGGTGTGGCCTGCATTTGCGTGGTAATGGGCTGCTGTCCCTGCGGGAAATGCAGAGAAAAGGTCCTTGTACCTCTTCTGAAAACACAGCCGCAGAGAAAACACATTTTAAATTAAAAACCACATTTTAAATTAAAATAAAGAACATGTTATATTCACCTGCTCTGTGCAATGGTTTTGCACAGAGTGGCCCTGATCCTCCTCTTCTCTATGTGCCACAATAGAAAGCTGCTTGCTACAGGGGCACACTGTGCATATTAGCTCCTGTGCTGTGTGGGTCTATGTATGGAGCCATGCCCATAGACCCACACAGCGCTGCTTGGTTGTTATCCCCCCGACACCCCCCGCGCTTCACCACTTGGTACCTACTGCTGAACCCCCCCCAGGACAAAAATTATCTATGGCCCTGTGTCTATATATATTGTGATTTTGGGGGCTTTTCCAATGAGTTGCGCCAGTCCAAAACTGCATTTTAGGGCATGGCAGCCCACTTTTATTAAAATAAACAGAACATTCAAATACATATTAGTTGCCCATGCAGGTGTTCTTACACACCAATATGAACAAACGACAATGCTGAACCACCTGGCTCCCTTGTTGGCAGCACCTCTACTCTTCCTACTAGTCCCATTGACTGTGTTATCCAGTTCTCCAATCTCATTTGGCTCACTTAGCCTTCAGTCGTGCATCCTGCTGCACAGCCTGATATTGGCTACTGACCTAACTCCTGGAACGAGACCTCCAGTCTCCTGGCTGGGGCTGTGTCACCCCAGGGTGAGACTTCCTGTCTCTTGGCTCCTGGCTGGTGCTCCTCTGACCCCTCAGTGATACCCTCTGTCTCTCACACTGGGAGCTGTCTCCAAACTGGGAGCTCTAAGCTATCCTCAGACTAGAGTATATAATCACCCCGCACACTTGTGTACTCACACCGATTGCAGGCACCTGGTAAAATATACGGATACAGGATTGAAAGTTCTGGTCCAAAACTACAGAATTCAGAGAAAGACAAAAACACACGATAGTCCAGAACCTCGTATTATCCCTTAATGCGAATCATGTGCCATCTCGCTCAGTCGCTTAGTGTACATTATTTATGTATATATATATATATATATATATATATATATATATATATATATATATTGTCATTAGAGCAAGTGCACTGTCACTATGCTATGGTGACATTATATTGCTGTGGCAATGATCATGTACAATGGCTGGCTGCTCTGTTATCATTGTATGATAGTACAGCCAGCCATTGCCTCTGAGGATCACTGCTACAGCAGTACAATGTCACCAGACCAGTGCAGAAAGTCAGTGTCCCCAATAACCACCACACCAGTCCCAGTGTTGCCATAAGGCCTCTTTCACACGTGGGGTGCTCTCTGAAGAGTAATCCATGCTCACTCTTTGGGGAGTTTTTGACAGGCGGTGAAGAGGCAACACAACCGATTTAACCCTTTGGTCTACAAACACCCCTATTCGCTTAAATAGGTTGCGATCAGTGGGCGTTTTGCCCATCAGAAGCGATGGGGATATAAAAAGTCTCACACATGTGGTATCCCCATACTCGGGAGGAGTAGCAGAATGTGTTTTGGGGTGTGATTGTAAGTATGCCCATACTGTGTATAAGAAAAGAGAGAGAAAATTACAAGAAATGACTTCATTTTCAGAAAAAAATTATGACCAACAATTTGCAATTTAAAAAACTTACCATGTCTCATATTAAATACCATGGCTGTCTACTTTCCAAAAAGGGATAATTTTTGGGGTATTTGTATTATTATGGAATTTTAGGGCCTCAAGAAATGAGATAGGCAGTCAGTACATTAGGATTGATTAATTTTCAAATATACCTGTATATACCATGTTTTGTAGACTCTATGGGGTTAATTTACTAAAGGCAAATTGACTATGCACTTTGCAAAGTGCAATTGCACTCTGCAAGTGCAGCAGCTCCAGAGCTTAGTAAATGTGGTAAGGCTTAGCGTTGCAAAAAATACCCAATTACGAGCAAGCCAAATAATAAAACAGCATTTTTTCTTGCACCTGATTGGATGATGGAAGTCAGCAGGACTTCTATTCATTTACTAAGCTGTGAAGCAACTGCTCTTGCAGAGTGCAAAGTTTTATAACATGATCTAAGACATTTTTTTTTTTCAGAATTCTTGGTCTTTTTTCCTTAATATAGTAAAAAGTAAAAAACCCAGTGGTGATTAAATACCACCAAAAGAAAACTCAATCTGTTTAACAAATGGCATACAATTCATTTGGGTATCGTGGGGTTGATTTACCAAAATAGGAGAGTGCAAAATCTGGTCCAGCTCTGCATAGAAACTAGGGCGGCATCAGTGGCGATGCTAAGCATTTGCATGAGTATCGGTGCTTGTGCAAATGCACCAATACCTGAAACCAATACTTTCCTGACAGACTCCATGGCAGCATACGTGTGAGTTAGCCCCGCCTTTATAATTACCCTATAGGACCCCTCTCCCATAAATCTTTGCTCCACGCCAGCAGCCATGTTCCTTTTTTGTCCTCCTCCGTAGGACCGAATAGACGGTACTCTGAAGAGTCCACCATGGTCAGGAATCGGTGAAGCGGCCAGAGGAATTACATCCCTCCGATAGGCCCTAGCTGTTAGCAGGGTATGGAGTGTATAAAGCAGAGTAGCGCTGAAGTCGGAGACCTGGGGAGCAGCTGAAGAGTGCGCCTGGCCAGAAAGCCTAGCTGTGAGCAGGCGGCCCTATCTGCTAAAGTCCGGTGCATGTATACTGTCCTGGACTAAGAAACAAGCCCGGTGTGATCATCCTACCTGGCCTGGTCCGATCCGATCGTGGAAGCAGGATTGAAGTTGCCGTGTGCAGTGATGTATGCTTTTATATTACACATTCCATTACAGCAGTGTGTGTATTTTCTGTTTGTCTGTTTTCTTCTCTGGCTTGTGTCTTCCAGCCTATGGCAACTGGAGCACATGGGTGTTCCAAGCCACTGCTCTCTCTTCCAGCCTTGTGTCCCTGGGTTACTTCTGCTCAGGGACGCAGCGCATGGGCGCTGTGGGTGGTAGTGGTGACATTACAGTGGAGAAATTCATTCAGCAATAATTTCTGTTGATATATAGATTTTTCTGTGGGAAGCTCGCAGCAGTTTCCCAAAGTGCTGTGTGCAATCAACACAGGCTATGCACTGATTTGTAAAGCCCCGTACACACGGGACGACGATCGCACATACGATCGTGTCAAATCGTATGTTGGCTGTTGTATGTAGCATACTGACTTCACTACACGATCGTACGACCGCAGAAGAACGTTTAGGTGCATGTAATTAGCATCCAGCCATTCCTGACTTCGGAGCATGCATGTTTTGCACAATACAACTTGTTGTACCAACTGCTCTTTCCCCCCAAACAATGGTCGTATGAGTGCTTGTTGGTACGACCAAGTTTTCTAGTCTGCTCATACAACTCCCTTGTACGACCGTCGTATGTTCGACTGTTCAAATCGCGCATACGAACAATCGATATCGCATACAACGGTCGTTAGTATGACCTGTTGTATGCGATCGTCGTCCCATGTGTACGAGGCTTAACCACTTCAATACCGGACGTTTATACCCCCTTCCTTACCAGACCAATTTTCAGCTTTCAGGGCTCTCACACTTTGAATGACGATTACTCTCTCATGCTACACTGCACCCAAACAAAATTTGTATCATTTTTTCACACAAATAGAGCTGCTTTCTTTTGGTGGTATTTAAGAACCTCTGTGTTTTTTATTTTTTGTGACATAATTGAAAAAAGTGCGAAAATTTTGAAAAAAAAACACTTTTTTTTAGTTTCTGTGATAAAATTTTGCAAATAAGTAATTTTTGTCCATAAATTTGGGCCAAAACCTATACTGCTACCTATCTTTGGTAAAAATAAACCAAATAAGTGTATATTATTTGGTCTGTGTGAAAGTTATAGAGTCTACAAACTATGGTGCAAATCATTGAAAATTGATCACACCTGATGCACTGATGGCCTATCTCAAGTCTTGAGGCCCTGAAATGTCGGGAAAGTACAAATACCCCCCAAATGACCCCATTTTGAAAAGTAGACATTCCAAGGTATTTAGCAAGAGTCATGGCGAGTTTTTTGAAGTTGTACTTTTTTCCCACAATTCTTGGGAAAATTAAGAAATTATTATTTTTTTTGCACAAAATTGTCAAAACAACAAGTCATTTCTCACACACAGCATATGCATACTTCCAATTACACCCCAAAATACATTCTGCTACTGTCCCGGAGTATGGCGATACCACATGTGTGAGACTTTTTCACAGCCTGGCCACATAGAGAGGTCCAACATGCATGGAGCACCGTCATGCATTTTAGGAGCAGAATTTTCACATCTAATTTCCTAACGACCTATTACAATTTTGAAGGCCCTGGAGCAACAGGACAATGGAATTACCCACAAAATGACCCCATTTTGGAAAGCAAACACCCCAACCTATAATCTATGAGGCATTATGAGTCTTTTTAATGGTTAATTTTTTTCCACAAGTCTTCGAAAAACGTGGAAAGAAAATGAAAACGCTTTTATTTATACACAAAGTGGTCAATTTATACGTTGTTTCTAACACATAGCATACACATAGCAAAAATTACCCCCCAAAATATATTCTGCTACTCGTCCCGAGTATGGCGATACCACATGTGTTAGACTTTTTCCAGGACACCAGGACAGTGGAATTACCCCCAAAATGGCCCCATTTTGGAAAGCAAACACCCGAGGTATATTCTATGAGGCATGGGCTGCAGATAGGTACTCGGGTACTCTAATGGGCTGCAGATAGGTACTCAGGTATTCTGATGGGCTGCAGATAGGTACTTGGGTACTTTGATGGGCTGGAGACAGGTACTAGGGTAATCTGATGGATTGGTAAAAGGTACTTGGGTACTCTGATGGGCTGCAGATAGGTACTCGGTTACTCAGATGGGTTGGTGACAGGTACTCGGGTAATCTGAAAGGCAGGTAATAGGTACTCGGGTACTCTGATGGGCTGGTCACAGGTACTCGGGTACTCTGGTGGGCAGGTAACAGGTACTTGGGTACGCAGGTGGGCAGGTAACAGGTACTCAGGTGGGCAGGTGACAGGTACTCGGTACTCTGATGGGCTGGTGACAAGTACTCGGGTGCGCTGATGGGCTGGTGAAAGGTACTCGGGTATTCTGATGGGCAGGTGACAGGCACTCGGATACTCTGATGGGCAGGTGACAGGTACTCGGGTACTCTGATGGGCAGGTGACAGGTACTCGGGTATTCTGATGGGCAGGTGACAGGTACTCGGGTATTGTGATGGGCAGGTGACAGGTACTCGGATACTCTGATGGGCAGGTGACAGGTACTCTGATGGACAGGTGACAGGTACTCGGGTACTCTGATGGGCAGGTGACAGGTACTCGGGTATTCTGATGGGCAGGTGACAGGTACTCGGATACTCTCATGGGCAGGTGACAGGTACTCGGGTACTCTGATGGACAGGTGACAAGTACTCCGGTACTTTGATGGGCAGATGACAGGTACTCGTGCACTTTGATGGACAGGTGACAGATACTCTGATGGACAGGTGACAAGTACTCGGGTACTTTGTTGGGCAGGTGACAGGTATTCGGGTACTTTGATGGGCAGGTGACAGGTACTCGGGTACTTTGATGGGCAGTTGACAGGTACTTGGGTACTTTGATGGACAGGTGACAGGTACTCGGGTACTTTGATGGACAGATGACAGGTACTCTGATGGACTGTGACAGGTACTTTGATGGGGTGGTGACAGGTACTCTTTATTGGGGGGGTGATCAGTGTGCTTGGTGTACACAGTAGGCGGTAACGAGCTGTTACTGCAATCTCCCTGTCACACACGATCGGTGTGTGACAGGGAGAACCGCGGTAACAGCTCGTTACCGCGGTTTGTTTACATCACATAATGTGTCAATCACAGCCGGTCACGTGTTAAAGAGCCAAATCTATTGGCTCTTTACACGGATCGGAGCTGGGCTTTGTCCGAGGGACAAGCCTCAGCTCCGATCGCGCGATGCGCGCCCCCAGGGGCGCGCACGAGCGGCGTGCACGAGAGGAGCGTTAGTGACCGGCTGTGATTGGACACAGCCGGTCACATGGTAAAGAGCCAATTTTATTGGCTCTTTACCCCGATCTGGGGGGACACAACCCCCGGCAGTCAAGCGATCCGTGATCGCCGCTCTGTGGGCCTCTGGGGGCCCGCAGTAGCGGCGAGAAGCGGCGGACGTCATAAGACGTCCGCCCGGATCGAGGAGCAGTTCCTGCCGAAGTCATTTTACAATGACTCGGTAGGGAAATGGTTAAATGTCTGTCTATGTGATTCTAGCATGATTGATCACCTGAGCAGGTTGTCGGTCTTTCTGTGCAGTTTCACATTGGGGAAGTATCACTGCCCCCCTCGTGTGGCCAGCCCTGGGATAGCAAGTAAGAGAGGGGGGTTTAACCCTTCCTTTCCTTGCTGTCCTGGTACTCTTTTTGGTGCCTTTTACCACATTTCCTTTGTATCCTAGTTTGCTTTGTGAGTCCTTCTAGGTCAGGTTGACATTACACGGCAGGACACGATAAACAACTCATTAGGTCACAACTTTTTTTTTTCCAGTTGTATTTGTCATAGGTCACTGTCAAGGTCCAGCCTTCACAGCAGAAGCTCTGAATCCTCCTCTACGCACCCACCGCCATGTCAGCCACTCCAAGGAGGGAGCCTGCTGAGGATGCGGGACACTGGTCCCAGAGAGCAAGTCTCTATGTGAGCTATGCTAAGCCAGGCGGTGGTGTGTTCCAGCAGATGGAATCCCTAGTGAGGCACGTGGTGCAAATTCTCTCAGAGTGAGATACAAGCCACACACAAAGTCCAACAGCCATTGCGGCATGTTATCCCACTAGGATGTCCAGGAAAAACTGGAGCTGTCCCAACCAAGGTAAAGTCTCCTGCAAGTTAAGAGGAAGTTATGTGGGCACCTTTGGCTCCATTTCCACGGGTGCGACTTGGAAATGTGACTTTGATGGGGTCGCATGGTGGGTCACAGAACCATTGTTTTCAATGGCACCCATTCCAGTCTATGAGGCTTGGAGTCCCAGCGACTTTGAGGGGGTTACTCTGATGCAACTTGATGCAACTTGGTCCCGCTCTGCAAACAAAGCTGGCTCATCTCTGAGGATAGCAGCCACAGTGCATCACAAACTCATCCCCAGGCATCAGAGACTATCATTACCACCCCAGCAGTTATTGCTGCAGAACTGGTCAGAACTTCTGTCCAGCATATATTCCTTGTGCCTGTTCCCATGACTGTATGTAACTTGATCCAGGGGCTGTAAAGTTGGATCTGTGCTGCACTCAGTCAGATCAGGGTCGCACTCTGAATAGTGAGACTTGGGGGGGGGGGCGCAATGGTGGAACGTATCCATAGAGGGAGTGTTCTAAATTTCCATTCTGAACAGAACTAAGGGACATCAGTGGATAAGTGGAGCAAGGCCCTGAGATATCCCTCCCTGCTGTACAAATTGCCAAGCTCTATCCATTCAAAGATAAGGATTTTTAAGGCTGCCTCTCTAAATTGCTGAGGCCTCGATGAGGCGAGCAAGCATGTCGCTCTTCCTTGGAAGATGCAGTGAAGAACCAGAAGGTGGCCTGGGCTCTTGTGGCCATATCGAACGGAGGGGAAAGTGAATGGGGAATGTGGACGCAGTATTCAGGAGCATTTTCTGAAACTTTGTAGCTCAGAAGCCGGAGCTGGTGTCTGTTTTCATA
>BLSH010368403.1:1249121-1261852 GCA_018402905.1 Glandirana rugosa | reverse complement strand
TCCAGAGTCATCTCCGCTCTCCTGAATACTAGAAGAATGAACGCAGACAAAGTTGACAGGAGAATCTGGTCAAAGTTGTTCAGTACCGGTCTGCTGCTGACAGATCATGTAGTGATCTAGCAGTTCTAAATATTCTAGGCTTTCTCCAGTCAGATTTAGTTCTGGCTTTAGCGGTCAGCTCCCTCGGAGCCCAAGTGTCAGCCTTATTGACCTTCACTGGTTTTTGGTGGTCTAGGCATCCTGTCCAACAATCCTTCAAGGAAGCAGCTAGGCTCAGAACTCGGTCGAGTTCACCTTTTCCCAGCTATCACGTTCACATAAAAAGCCTCAGATTGGTTTACAGGTCATGGAGAACTTTCTTACGTTCTTCTAGTTGAGCGGTACTGTTACCTATGCTTGACTCAATCCCCAAGGGTGCATCAGTCTTGGTGGGAGCCAAGAAAATGTTCTGCCATCCTTAAAGTTCTAACTTGCATGGGTGAGGGCACAATGTGGCTTAGTTGGTTAAAGCACATGTCTAGTAAACAGGGATTCCTGATTTGACTTCCAGCAGTGCGTTCCTTCAATTTTAGGAATCCCTCAGAGATTGTAAAGTCATATCTACAAGCTACACTTTCCTTCAGCCTTCAGAACACCTGTTCATCCTTTTGCCAGAAAGGACAGAGGAACGTGCCTCATCTAGGGTGATTATGTCACAGACTGTTATGGATGTTATGTTTCTTTAAATCAGTGTTCCCCAACCCTGTCCTCAAGGCCCACCAACAGGTCATGTTTTCAGGATTTTCATTATTTTGCACAGGTGATTTGATCAGTTTCACTGCCTTGGTAATTACCACAGCTTATTCATCTGAGGGAAATCCTGAAAACATGACCTGTTGGTGGGCCTTGAGGACTGGGTTGGGGAACACTGCTTTAAATGCAACTCTATGGTGCATCTCTGTTGTACTTATTTCCTGTGTGGCGTTTCCTATTCCTGCTGGTTATTCAATGAACATGGCTTCTGTACAGTAATGGCTTGCGCTGTCTTTACTTGCATTACATCAAACACAGATTGCCTAGGTATTCCAACAGGCTCATAGAGCCAAGGACTGGACTACTTTGGAGATAGTGTCTGCTCACCCGACCAGGAGCTGGTCTACATCTGGGGCAGCTTCTCATCATGTAGCTCCTGGAGTAATTTGCGGGGCAGCTTCCTGGTCTTCTATCAGCACGTCTATGTCCCATTACTGTGTTGAACCAGCTGCCCTATCTTCAAGTTATTTCGGTTTACAAGTACTGTCGGTTGACGGTGTTAAGTAAACTTTCTTTGCTCAGCAATTCCCACCCGTGTGTGTAGAGAGTTATTTCCCACATGTATGTTGCCATGGAGTCTGTCAGGAAAACGGAAAATTTCTATCAAATACTTACCGTAATTTTCCATTCCTGATAGACTCCATGGCTGCAGGAGTCCCCTCCCAATGCCTGGAGTAGGCTAGTTAGGGAACACGGCTGCTGGCGTGGAGCAAAGATTTGTGGGAGAGGGGTCCTATAGGGTAATTATGGAGGCGGGGCTAACCCACACGTATGCTGCCATGGAGTCTATCAGGAAAGGAAAATTACGGTAAGTATTTGATAGAAATTTTCCATTTTCATGTAACCGGTTGTTAAGGAGCGGGGCTCATGACTCATTCTTCTGTCAGTGGGGTTCACCTGGTGACAGCTGAAGTGTTAAAGAAGTCCGACAATTGGAGCTGTCAAAAAAAAAAAAAAAAAGCAGCCGGGCAATGTTTGTCAACAGCTGAAACACTAAGAAAAAAATAAACATTGTTTACTTTTCTATCTTCTCTGCCTCTTCATCTACAAGTCAAAGGGATGAACTTTGATCTGCAGATGAAGTCAGTTTAAAGCAACCTGTCAAGTAAAAAAAAAAAATATTATTTTTTTTTTTTTTTAATGTTCCTCTGTTTAACCCCCTATTAACCCTTAATTTTCTATAATCAGCCTTAATTAACTCCTTATTCTCCTCCTTTTAATTACTATTTTCCTGCTGATTTTTTTGTTCACTTCTATTTCATAAACTATTAACAGTTAAAACTTTTTTTTTGTTTGCTTTGTCTGTTACTAATTTTGCACCTTTAACATATTTACACGTTTCATATTGGAAAAAAAGCGCAAAATGTAAAAAAATGAATTTATTTCATTTGTAAATTACTTTTCAATGCTTTGTACCATTGCTGACAGCTGAAGTGTAAACAAAACAGTTGAGGTAGGTAATGTTAATTGGTATCAGTGAGTACTAAAAAAAGTATTGGTGCTCTTACTCGAAAAAAAAAATGGTTTTGGTGCATCTCTAATAGAAACCTTGCATGTTTTGTTTTTTTTGTCGAAGCTGAAAGTGATTGTAAAGCCTTGTTTTTTTTTTGTTAAAATAATAAACATGTTATACTTACCTGTACTGTATAGTGGTGCACACAATAGCCCAATCCTCCTCTTCTTGGTTTTCCCTCCGGTGCTCCTGGCCCCTCCCCCCTGCTGAGTGCCCCCAGGACAAGCAGCTTGCTATGGGTCACCCAAACAGGTGCACTCTCGAGCCGCTGCTCTGCATGTCCATTCACACACACAGAGGCACAACTTGGCCCACCCCCTCTCTCTCCTCATTGGCTCACTGGCTGTCTCAGCCAGTGAGGAGGGAGAGACCCAGCAGAGCCGAGGCTCCTGTACACATCGCTGGAGAAAGATCAGGTAAGTATTAGGGGGATGCTGGGGGGCTACTGCACAGAGAAGGCTTTTTACCTTTATGCATAGAATGCATGAAGGTTAAAAAACTTGAGCCTCTAAACCACTTTGATTGAACAAGCTAATGTTAAAGTGATACTAAATCTTGGTTTTTATTTTTTAAAATAACAAACATGTTATACTTACCTCCTGTGTGCAGCGGTTTTGCACAGAGTGGCCCCGATGCTCCTCCTCTGGGGTTCCCCAGCGGCACTCCTGGCTCCCCCTCTTCTTGATTGCCCCGTCAGGGAAGCTCCTTCCCTGGGGTCACCCATGCGGGTGCGCTCCGGAGTCCTGTTTCTGCATCCATTGATACAGACAGCAGGACTCGGCCCCGCGTCACTGGACTTGATTGATAGCAGCGGGAGCCACTGGCTCTCCTGCTATCAATCTATCCAATGAAGAACCGAGACACAGACTGGAGGTGGAAGGCTCGTCCCCGGCGCTGGAACGATCAGGTTCAGGTAAGTAAAAGGGCGGCTCTGGGGCGCATCTGCAAAAGGTTTTTCACCTTCATGCATAGAAGGCATGAAGGTGAAAAAACATGACGGTTTACAACCCCTATAAAAGCTGATTGGCTCTCATGCACAGCTGCCCCAGATTTTGCACTCTTCAGTTTTAGTAAATCAACCCAGTATTGCATGACTGAGTAATAGTTATTCAAAGTGTGACAACACTGAAAACTAAAAAATGGCCTGGAAGAGGGTGAAACATTCCAGTCTTTATTTGGTTAAAGTGAACCTGTGCCCAGATCATGCACACAAGCAGCAAAAGCTCTTTTAAACAAGTCCTCATCCATCTCTGTAGCTGTAGGTATCATGGCAAAATTTAAAGTGTATGTAAGTTCTAGATTAAATTCTCTTAATTCCCTCCTTTTTTGATACAGTACATTAAATATACAAATGATAGCATTTTATTATACAGTACATGTCCTATAAGTGTGAAAAAGTACCTGCAAATGGACCCCCCCCCCCCCCCCCATCTCAGTTCCCTTTTGCCCCACACCCCCCACCCCTTTTGGTTTCCTCTTAATTTCTTTCCCCTCACTTCCTACTTCTTTACCCTTAAATGCAAATTGTAAAGAACCTGCAAACTGCAATTATTATTTGAATATAACCTATGCCGCATATTGTGTTGTTGTCTCTGGCAAGATCAGTCTTTTAGAGGGTCTCGATGTTAAGATATAAGGATGTGACAATTGCCTATTTATATTGTCTTAAACCATGTTATGTACTTATATGTCACATTCTGTGATTATATGACTAAACTTGTCACATTGCATTGTTGTTTGTTTTAAATAAAGAATTCATCAAAATTTAATAAAAAATAATACCTATAAATCCTGTTTTAAATCGTGTGAGCTGGTAACTTCCTATGTCCTCTGCCTGTGCCGAATCCTTTTCAGTTTAGAATTGCTCAGAGGTTTCTCTGTGGAGAGCAGAACACCTATCTCTATGTTATGGAGAAGAAGAAACCCATGCCTATCCCAGGGTGACAACGCTGCATCTCTATAGATACCGATAACAAATTTCATCACTTTGGGACAGGAAGTGTGTTATTGGCAGGATCACGATTACAAAAAAAGAGCTTGAAAAAATAGAACTAAAGCGTCCAGGATATTTAAGGACTAGTAAGCTTCCATATATGTAATTGTTATTAGGTTTAGATGCACTTTTATTTTTAAAGTTCCAAACAGAGTTATTTAAATCATAGGCCTCATGCACACAGGTGGTTTGAGCTGTACCATGTAAAATTTGGTTGCATTTCTCATCCCAGGTTCCACAGGTACTGTGTATAGCCGTCCATAGAAATCAATGGTTGTATGTGGAGTTCCTGATCCTGAGTATTTTCCAAAATGGTTCAGTCTGGTAATTATCCAACATTTTCTATTTAGTTTTGTAAAACCGAAAAAAAAGGCCACAAAGTATAAATTAGCGTTTACATTACATATAAGGATTGAAGCATATATATAAGCAGTAATATGACATCTTGCATGAAAATGAGGAGTGAAATATTGTTGAATAATTCTGGGATGTTCATATCAGTGGCGGCTGGTGAAGTCTTAGGATGGGGGGTGCCAGACCCAGGCCTTCCTTTTTAACCCCTCCCACTTCTCATAAGCCCCACCGCTTATAGAATCCATAAACTCCGTCCCCTGTATTCCACTTGCTTCCACCCATAGTGTCAGGAGTATACAGCTCAGGATCACAGGACAGAGTATACAGCCCCAAAATCACAGAACATGAGTATACACCCCAGCATCACAGGACAGAGTATACAGCTCAGCATCACAGGACAGAGTATATAGCTCAGCATCACAGATCAGGGTATATAGCTCAGCCTCACAGATCAGGGTATACAGCTCAGCCTCACAGATCAGGGTATATAGCTCAGCCTCACAGATCAGGGTATATAGCTCAACATCACCGATCAGGATATATATAGCTCAGCCTCACATATTAGGGTATATATAGCTCAGCATCACAGATCAGGGTATACAGCTTAGCCTCACATATCAGGGTATATAGCTCAACATTACAGATCAGGGTATATAGCTCAGCATTACAGATCAGGGTATATAGCTCAGCATTACAGATCAGGATATATAGCTCAACATCACAGATGTGGGTATATAGCTCAGCCTCACAGATCAGGGTATATAGCTCAGCCTCACAGATCATGGTATATAGCTCAGCATTACAGATCAGGGTATATAGCTCAACATCACAGATCAGGGTATATAGCTCAGCATTAGAGATCAGGGTATATAGCTCAACATCACAGATGTGGGTATATAGCTCAGCCTCACAGATCATGGTATATAGCTCAGCATTACAGATCAGGGTATATATGATAATGATGATGAGGATGATCATCATCATCCTCATCATTGTAAAATACACTCATCATCATCCCATTGTATAAAACACCCAGCGCTATCGCTATCCTCATCCAGTGACCACTGCCAGGACATCTGTCCTGTCCTGGGCTCAGTCTGCACTCACTCAGTGGGGAGACCTCATTAAGCAGAGAAGTACAGGGAACTGACTAAGGGAAATGTGTGTGGAGCAGAGGGGTGGCTCGGGGCTCGCGGCTGTCAGACAGCTTACTCAGCTAGGACTCGTAGAGTGGGAGTGTTTGCGGGCGTATCGCCTGTGCCCCAAACATTCCATAAACACGGACAAATCAGCTTCCCAGTTGTTATCAGCTGATTGCAAGCTGGGAAAGCATCCCATAGACTGCTGTGGGTCCGGCACCTGGACACTCTTAAAGTGACCACTTTTGTGAAAAACTTGAGGGGGTGCCCGTGCGCCCCCTATGGACGGACCGCCACTGGTTCATACCATGAGGCAATAGAGGAATGTCCTGGGCAGCATCTCTGGGCATTGAGGAAATAATATGAAATTGTCGGATCTGCATCTGTGTACTGTTCTCAAATACCAAAAATTTCTGCTGTCAGTAGAGAACACAGCATAGCAATACGTTTTACAGCAGAAGTGGAGAATGTCAGTAATGTGCCATATCACAATCATAATCCTGGCTTTATTCAGTAATTATATAAAAATGCTTCCAACACCTCAACACCTCTGTCTTGCATTCATCCAAATCTCAAAAGTCATAGTCATGGATATGACTATGATCTAAATCAACTCTCCTGCTCATGCAAACACGCCCTAATTGGGCCCTTTTATAATTTGCACTTCAAAAGTGTCCTTCTTACACAGCTTATAGAATTATTGCACAGTATAATAAATCATTATACTGGTGTATAAAGGTATTTCTGTAGAGTACTTACTTCCCAAAATCTAGATGATACTGGTCACTCATTCCTTCTAAAAAAAGGGGATAAAAGATGTTACTAAACTGCTTGAGAGCAAATCAACACACACTCAAAACATCTATAAGTATAGATTAACCGCTTGCCGACCGCTGGTCGGCAATTGATGGCGATGGAGTGGCTCTATTGCGCAAATCGCCGTCATATGACGGCGGCTGCGGGATCGAGCCTAGTGAGCGCGCGCCGCCGGAGGCGCGCCCGCACGCTCACTGTGTTCGGGGAGGGCCAGGGAGCCGGTGCGGTGGAGTCTATCTCCGCCGGCCACCCGTGATGCCCCCCGGAGTGAAAGAACGGAGGTCCGTGTAAGTAAACACGGACCTCCGTTCTGTGAGGGGGAAGGGCTGTGATCACAGCCTTCCTCTACATGAAGGCTGTGACCACTTCCCTTCCCCAGCTAGGGCAGTCCCCACACAGTAAGAACACGCCCAGGGAACACTGTTAACCCTTAGAGCGCCCCCTGCAGGTTAACCCCTTCACTGCCAATGGCATTTACACAGTAATCAGTGCATTTTTATAGCACTGATCGCTGTATAAATGCCAATGGTCCCAAAAAAGTGTCAAAATGTTCCGACATGTCCGCTGAAATATCGCAGTACCGCTAAAAATCGCAGATCGCCGCCATTACTAGTAAAAAATTAAAAAAAAATAAAAACCCCAGAAATTAATTCTCATCATCCGTAAACGCGACCACTTTTGCGCAAACCAATCAATAAACGCCGATTGCGATTTTTTTTTATCACAAATATGAGGAAGAATATAAATTGGCCAAAACCGAAAAAAAATGTTTTTTTATATTTTTTTGGGGGATTTGTATTTTAGCAAAAAGTAAGAAATTTGGGTTTTTTTGCAAAATTGTTGTCGCTCTTCTTTTGTTTATAGCGGCGATCAGAAATGACGCAGCGGTGATCAAATACCACCAAAAGAAAACTCTGTTTGTGGGAAAAAAGGACGCAAATTTTGTTTGGGTACAACGTCGCACGACCGCGCAATTTTCAGTTAAAGCGACGCAGTGCCAAATCGCAAAAAGGGCTCCGGTCCTAAAGCTGGAAATCCTTCCGGGGCTGAAGTGGTTAATTACCTCTCTCTAGTGACTTGGCAGCCAACAGGGTTACTTGTCCCCAAGGTGTTGCAGCCCTAACTGCTTACAGATTTTTTTTATATTAGACCCCTTTCACACTGAAGCACCGCTAAAACAGCGCTAAAGCGTTGGTAGTTTTTGCAGTGCTTTAGTGGCACTTTTGCGGCGCTCTTTGGGTGTTAATGGGCCGTGTCTTTTTAAAGTCACGTGACAACGTGACCTTATATTAATGGAAAAAAGACCTGCGGCGCTTTCAAAGTGCTTTTAAGGCGCTTTGGAAGTGCTGCTCATTCATTTTCAATAGGAATTCCAAACTGCCCCAAAGATGCTGTTTGCAGGACTTTTTGTAACTTCCCGCAAGCGCACCACCCCAGTGTGAAAGCACACACTCCAATGATTAGGAGGCAGTTTTCAGGCACTTTTCAGAGCATATTTCTAGTGTTAAAATGCCTGAACACTGCCTCAGTGTGAAAAGGGTCTTAGGCATGCAACACTTTGGCACATGTTCCCACCCCAATGCACCCCCCCCCCCCCCGACCCCTCCTTTTTCCCCTAGTCTCACTCCTTAACCCTTCCCCCTCTAAGGCCTGCCTATATGTTGTATCCCCATTTTACACCTCTATTTTGATGCCCATACAAGGCTCACTTCCCCAACACCTGTGCCCCTAGCCATCTAGGACCATCCCTATATGTTTTTGGGTGTTGGCATCCCTGTTCCCCTAACAGTCCAAAACAAGAAATTATTGGATGGCACAAGTACAGGCTTCCTTTTACACAACCTACAACATGGACATTTCTCCAGCTTGATCTTGTTAAGTACAATCGGGGCAGGGGTTTTGAAACATATGTATGGTTAGCTGTAAGTGTGTTTTTTTTTGCCCAATTGCATATTGTTGTTATACACAGCTGCATCTGTGCCCTCCCCAATTATATATATATATATATATATATATATATATATATATATATATATATACATACAGTCAGGTCCATAAATATTGGGACATCAACACAATTCTAATCTTTTTGGCTCTATACAACACCACAATGGATTTGAAATGAAATGAACAAGATGTGCTTTAGCTGCAGACTTTCAGCTTTAATTTGAGGGTATTTACATCCACATCAGGTGGACGGTGTAGGAATTACAACAGTTTGTATATGTGCCTCTTACTTTTTAAGGGACCAAAAGTAATGGGACAGATTAACAATCATAAATCAAACTTTCACTTTTTAATACTTGGTTACAAATCCTTTGCAGTCAATTACAGCCTGAAGTCTGGAATGCATAGACATCACCAGACGCTGGGTTTCATCCCTGGTGATGCTCTGCCAGTCCTCTACTTCAACTGTCTTCAGTTCCTGCTTGTTCTTGGGGCATTTTCCCTTCAGTTTTGTCTTCAGCAAGTGAAATGCATGCTCAATCGGATTCAGGTCAGGTGATTGACTTGGCCATTGCATTACATCCCACTTCTTTCCCTTAAAAAACCCTTTGGTTGCTTTTGCAGTATGCATTGGGTCATTGTCCATCTGCACTGTGAAGCGCCATCCAATGAGTTCTGAAGCATTTGGCTGAATATGAGCAGATAATATTGCCCAAAACACTTCAGAATTCATCCTGCTGCTTTTGTCAACAGTCACATCATCAATAAATACAAGAGAACCAGTTCCATTGGCAGCCATACATGCCCATGCCATGACACTACCACCACCATGCTTCTGGTGAAGTCTTCTCTTGATTATTGACTTTGACACACAAACACCTACCTCCTGGAGAGTGTTTTTGATCTGGCCAACTGTTGTGAAGGATGTTTTCTTCACCAGGGAAAGAATTCTTCGGTCATCCACCACAGTTGTTTTCCATGGTCATCCGGATCTTTTGGTGTTGCTGAGCTTACCGGTGCATACTTTCTTTTTAAGGATGTTCCAAACAGTTGATTTGGCCACACCTAATGTTTTTGCTATCTCTCTGGTGGGTTTCTTTTGTTTTTTCATGCTAATGATGGCTTGCTTCACTGATAGTGACAGCTCTTTGGATCTCATATTGAGAGTTGACAGCAACAGATTCCAAATGCAAATAGCACACTTGAAATGAACTCTGGACCTTTTATCCGCTCCTTGTAAATGGGATAATGAGGGAATAACACACACCTGACCATGGAACAGCTGAGCAGCCAATTGTCCCATTACTTTTTGTCCCTTAAAAAGTCGGAGGCACATATACAAACTGTTGTAATTCCTACACCGTTCACCTGATTTGGATGTAAATACCCTCAAATTAAAGCTGAAAGTCTGCAGTTAAAGCACATCTTGTTTGTTTCATTTCAAATGGTATAGTGGTGGTGTACAGAGCCAAAAAGATTAGAATTGTGTTGATGTCCCAATATTTATGGTCCTGACTGTATATATATATATGTTTGTAGTAGAGCTTTGTAGTAGATCTAAAACCTAAATAAAGAAATTATAAATGTAGCTAGGTGCTTGCAAGGTTGTTCTCACTAACTGCTTGGTGCCACTCAGCACCGGAAAGCTGCGGGTCTCAGTCACGCTTGCATTGTGTGGATCAAGAGGAAGACTATAGCTCCCAAAAAGCCATAGGACTGTGGGGGGAGCTGTGCAGGGATTCATGCCAGATTGCTTGGGAAAGTTCAGGGCAGTTGGCATTGGGACAAAGGAGAGTGCGCATCTCTGTGCAGTGCACCTAGCCGTACTGGGACCTAGTCAAGAGGAGAGCCTATGCCCTGAGTCATCATTACAGGAGGGCAGTGTACCATTGCTTCATTCATCCCACCACAGTGTAACAGCCAGAGAGAGATAGAGAGACAGAGGAGAGCCCCTTCTGCTTCTGCCCCTAACACTGTACCACAGGATGGGTGAGAGGGTTGTTAACCTGCTATCTACACTTTTTGGCAGCAACTGAGTTATTCCAGAACTGGCAAACCACTATAACTCTTACAGATACACTTAGTCCCACTGCATGCAGCCTGCCATAGGACAACATTTAAAACTTATATTCAAGATAACACTGCTTTATTGAACTGCTCTTATAACTGACTTATTTAGCTTATATTTCTTGATCTATTTCACAAATGAGATAAAGACTACACCAGTTCCCCAGCATGTCATAACTGAACGCAAATTCTATAGATACTCTTAGTGCATAAACACTTCAAAGGGTTCTAACGGTAGCTGGCAGAAGAAGCAACTCAAATGACTGACCCTGGTTCATTAAATCTATCCACACATCATCTCTTGTTCTTGGGTTTCTATGGCCTTAGTACACATGGACATTATAGCTACTGGGGTTTAGGCATATATGTTTCTTTTGCTGCTTATTGCTGCACTCTGGGTGCCAGTGTTGCTGTTTAAGCTGACCAGGTTGACTGGTAGAATTATAAGATACATGGTGTATTCAACTGCTCTGTACATTAACCCCTTCCCACTGGCAAAACACATATTTGTGGCCTCACTGGACTGAGCTTTTTTCCGTGGGGCCGCATATACAGTATGCGTATCTGTCTTTGTGCTGCAAGCGCACCTCACAGTGTGCTCCCTGCACAGAGAGGATCTCAGCAGGAGCCCCTGATCACATACTAACGATCAAGACTCTCAGTTGCGGGTCACCTGATCGCTGTAATAGCCTCTGATTTGCTGTCACAGTGATCAGTCACTGTGAAGCCCGCCCCTGTGTTTCTCTCTCTGTAAGCTCGCCCCTGTGTTTTCCCTGTGAATGGAGAGGAAAGATACATTGTAGCTCTTTCTCTCCATGCAGAGAGAGATAAACAGACAACAGTGTGGAAAAAAATAATAATAAAGAATAAAAGAATAGAGTAAAGAAAAAATACCTAGATCAAGGTTTGATCTAGCTCAGTGCCAGGGTTAGAGTTCTGGTCAGGTAAGGGTCAAAGGTCATGGTCAGTATATTTTAGGCAGGATTTTTTTTTTAAAAAACATTTTTTAAATTAGTATCAGTGTCAGTTAGTATCCGTGTGTTTTAGGTAGGATAAAAAAAAGCAAAATGTGCACTATTGTTTTTGGACTGTACTACGGGTACAAACAACAAGTAACAAACACAAAATTTATTTTGGGTTGTTCATTGGTGATAGGTTATGGTGGTAACAATAAATATAAAGCTAAATTTAAAAAATATATATTTTTGTTTACTATTTTGGGCCAGTTTTCCTTTGATAATAAAAAAAATATCAGGTGATATCCATTACCGTTTACCACCAAATGAAAGCCCAATTTGCCCTGAAAAAAACAAGGTATAATCCACCTGTATGCACAAAGTAGTTGCAATGATAATTACGGTATTACTAACACATGTCAACGTTGCAAAATTGTGCTTAAGCATTAACATTTGTTTTACCCTTATGTGTGAAGGGGTTAAGTTAAATGTTATCTTTGTAATTTAATGTTTCCTTTTATCACTTCTTTGTTATATTGTTTGACCACTATCAAGTATCAATATACCAAATTTGGCTTTCTTTTACTGACTGGTTTGGTGTCCATCCTTTAAAAGTTAGCATTACTGCGGAAGGTTTACTGTCCGTGATCTCCTTGTGAGACCCAGTGTTTGTGTGCTCAGCTGGATGTGTTGGATAGCCTGGGTGCTTGGAGAAAGTCGAGTCCAGAATTAACCACTTCCTTACTGGGCACTTAAACCCCCCTCCTGCCCAGACCAATTTTCAGGTTTCAGCGCTGTCGCATTTTGAATGACAATTGCGCGGTCGTGCGACGTTGTACCCAAATAAAATTGATGTCCTTTTTTCCCCACAAATAGAGCTTTCTTTTGGTGGTATTTGATCACCTCTGCGGTTTTTATTTTTTGCGCTATGAACAAAACCAAGAGCGACAATTTTGAAAAAAGAACAATATTTTTTACTTTTTGCTCTAATAAATATCCCAAAATAAAAAAAAAAAAAAATTATTTATTGGGTTTGGCCGATTTATATTCTTCTACATATTTTTGGTAAAAAAAATCGCAATCGGCGTTTATTGATTGGTTTGCGCAAAAGTTATCGCGTCTACAAACTATGGGAATTGATTTATGGCGTTTTT
>BLSH010368403.1:1235654-1248772 GCA_018402905.1 Glandirana rugosa | reverse complement strand
GGGTAGGGTGCTCTATTTACACAACCACGTGGGCTCTCGATGACAATGTGATAAACGACGTTGTAAGACAGTCATGCGGGCCAGTCCAATAACAACACGTAAATTGCCAAACTTATAAACATTTTATATATTACAACGGGAACAGGGCTTTTCAAACGTGTGGGAAAAAGATCTACCAAGCAAAAATTACACATAAAAAATACATCGAGGTGGGGGTTTTCTCAGTGACCAATTCTTCACAGTAAATTGGAGATGTCCAGGCGCGATAACTGTTTTCTGCAGTTGTCGCGCCTGGACTTTTAGGCCCCCCTGCAGGTACCGCGCGCAGGGGGCGTGTAAAGGGGCGGACGTCCATGGACGTCCCCCCGGATTTTCAGGTCCGCGCTGTTGACGTCTTTTGTCAATAGCGCGGACCTGTAGAGGTTAAATGACACTTCTTAACCAGTGACTCTTTTGGGGGTGGAGCTACATAAAAAATACACATTAAAAACGAACCATCTAGAAAAAGGGTGTGCAAACTTTTCGGGACAAGGGCAACATTATATATTTTACAAATATTCAAACCGTTAAATGCACAACAATAACCTGACCGGGCGTACTGACAGAATGTTGCAGCAAATAGTGTAACAGTAGCTCTCGGGTGCACCAACACATTTATCTCGTGGGATGGGATGCGGCCTGGCCAGTCCAAGCCTAAACGTGGAGGCTTCTGAGCAGGGTGGAGTGTCCTTGCTGTTTCCCTTCTCATCTGGATCCTCTCCCTGCCGCTAATACTGTCCCTGACAGATGAGGGACCTGTCCCTGCACTACTCACACATGAAATGCGCACAAGCCTGGGAGCCAGGGTCTTAAATAGACTCTGCCTGAACCAAGATAGCTGCCAAAGACATAAGGTGCGACAGCATCCAATCAGATAGCTCCCATGCTCCTCTCAACCTCCATTCCATGCAGTGCAGAAAGTAGACTGCACCTGCCTACATGTGGCCCGCAGGCCATAGTTTGGAGACTACTAATCTAGAAGGAACCAAAAATATTGTGTGTATACCTGCGCCTCCCTAATCTCCCAAGTAAGTGTACATATTTGCCAGCACACCAATGGCTCCAAAATGTTGCACTTATCTCTGTGATGTGATCTCTCTGCAATGAAAAACTTTTGGACGGTGATTGTTGATCCATGGTGTGCTAGCAAATATGTACACTTGCTTGACTTTCTAGGACCCAGCTGGTAATCACTGCAGCACCCACCATTTAGTGAGCCTTGTTTGACAGGAATGTGTGCAATAAGAATATTGGTAAGTCCCTAATCTCCCAAGCTGCTGCAACAAACACATTTACGTGTCACAATATTCAAAATGTCATATACAGCATTGCTGATCTTAAGCTTTTAGGGAAGTTGAAATCATTTGTTCACCTTGCATGCTTAAAAACAAATGTAACTTTAAGATATTTCTTAGGAGGAGGTGTCATGGTTGACTGCAAGGTTTTTTGAACATTGTTAATGTGAGCCTGTTCCAAGTTTATACCACATTAAAGTGGTTCTAATGTGTAAAGGTTTTTTTACCTTAATGCATTCCCTGTATTACGATTAAAAATGTTTAGCTACCCTTTATACCCCCCAACCTCTAAACACTTACCTGTCTCCTCTGAATGATTCAGTGCTGTCACGGTTGCAGGTCTTCTTCCTTTGCTTCCTGGTCTCACAGAAGACTCACAGAAGTCATAAGTTCCTGCTGCTGTCAGCTGCTGTGTGCGTCTCTGGGCCTGTTCACACCCCGGCTTAGGAGCGTGCCCCCCGTGGGTGACCCCATAGCACAGGGCTTGCTATGGAAACCTGCAAGAAGAAGACAGCGCTGGTGAGACTGTTAAAGAAGAGGTAAGGGACTGCCCTGTGCAATATCAAAATTTAAGCTGCAATTTTTGATAAGTGATCTGGGACATGTAACAAATATAAAATAGGTGTTTTCCCAATTTGGCTGCAAAAGTGGAAATACACTTTAATTTTTCCTAGTGTAGCACCCTCTACATTAGGTAGGCGCTGAGTGTTAGTGTTTTGACAGGTGAGGTAAATTTAGTCAGGCCTGACTGGAAGTCAGGTCTGATTGTTTTGATCCTGGGCAGGGGAGTGGCTGGTGACTCACAGGCAGTGACACTTCTTGGCTACCTCCTCTTTGCTTCTAGAAGGTTCTAGAAGAAAGGGTGGGGAAGAGAGGTGGAGCTGCCTGGGGTGTTTGGGGATCCCTGACCAATCCCCAATCTGGATTAGCAGGGGGCAGGCCTCCTTAAATACCTGGGGTCAGCCCAGCCAGAGAGGAGAGTTTGGGTGGAAGAACTGGGAGATGGAGCACTAGTTGCGGAGGCCAGGAGGGAGCCCCCTCCAGGGGTGACCTCGGGCCTGGAGGCTCGGGAGTGGAAGAGACCCCTTAGTGCATCCCATGGGGGAGTCCTGACCAAGGAGCAGGAGAGAGCAATGGAGTGATGCTGCTGGGCAAGTCTCCAGGAGGAATCCACCAGGTGTCGATGAGTGACACACACCCAGGGAAGCTGGAAGAAGCACACCGGAGCAGATTGGGAAGTGAAAAAGACAGTCTGAGAAGGGTGCAAGAGCCAGTTGGGACTGTGGTGTTAGTGGGCAGTGGAGTTGGGTCACTGCAGCCAGGAGGGCTGGCAGGGCCTAAAGAAGGGACTTGCTGGGAGCAGTAGTCCACCAAGGCTAGCTAGTACACTTGTACTTTTTGCTACATTTGAGGGGTCTGTGATCCCTTGCTTGTAATGGGCGGTTCACCAAGACCTGACCAGAGTCAAAGGCAGGTCTCACCACGCGCTAGCTAGGTCTGAGAAGTTTGGTGCAGGAGAGAGGGGAAGTAACTGCAAGCAAGATTGTGCTGGAGGAGGAAGGTTGTGTATATACAAGGTTGTATATAGAGTGGTCCTGTTTAAGAACTGTTAAATTTCCTGGGCATCCCATAAGTACCCTATACCCCGTCCAAGTTAAATCTAATAAAACAGAAAAGCACAAAGTACCAGCCTGTTCTTCTTGACTCCGGATGCAAGGAAACAATGTGATTGAGAGCAGAGTGACAGGTGAACCACTACTTCAAGAAACCCCTACAGGGGCATGGCTACACTCGCAACAAAAAATATTGTGAGTAATTTTGTGGCTGGTTCATATCACTGCTACGAAATCACTGGTGTGGCAATTGGCAGATCTTAGTTAAACGTTAGGAGACTCAAACCCCCATGAGGAAACAATGACATTATACTTGTGCTTTGGGGTACCATTATAAATAGATATCACTAAAATGTATTACCCAGAGTGCAGTGTATTACAGCACATTGTGTTAATGTGTGATAAAGGATACATCAGGATACAAAGGATACATGCAATTGTGTAAAGCCAGCCTTAGACAGGCACACAGCAGAGGCTTTTCTGGGCTCACAAGGGTAATAGTAGGCATTGTGTGATGTCTACTCATGTGAAAAATGTCTAAATAGCTTGAAACTTTTGTGGGTATCCTCAGACAGAGTTTATCTCTTTATACAAATGAGAAGCTGAGTTTAGTAATAATTTCCAGAAGGTGAGTGTTGAAGGAGACTGGCTCTTACATTTTAGATTACATCTACAATTTAAATGTTGTTTATGATCCACAGATAAAAGTGGAATTAAATATTAGAGCTTTGACATGGCTGATCCTCCTGTCCTAAAATATTCGTACTCTAGAAGACAATTACATATCAGATTAATAAGATGACTGTTTCTCACACCCTCCTCCAGTCTATTCTGAATTTCAATCAACAAAATCTTAAATTGGATGGTTACACAGAGTTTTACTTTTCAATTAAAAGAGAAGTATGGGATATGATTTTTTTTTTTTTTTAATCATACTCACCTAGCTGGATGCAGCATTGGTCTGATGCTGCCTCTGTCCCCCACTGGCTCTAATAGTGAGAACCAAGCGATCAAACACTGGCGATCACTTGGTTCTCACAGGTCTGTGAGCAGAGAGCTGGTGACTGTCAGTCACTGGCTCTCTGCTCTGCCCCCTTCGCACACTGGAGTGCTAAGCTGTGGAGGGAATGGGAGCCGCTGAGAGCCTGAGCCAGGTGCCGGAGCAGGCACGTGGGAGGATCCCAACCATATGGTCACAGTCTTTCCCGAGCCTAGATCGGCTTTGTGACACCAGCCAACAGTGAGCTTCAGCCCACTGTCTGCTGAAAACAGGTCACATGAGTGCAGCTAGTTTCACAGGAGAAGTACAGCCAGATGAACAGTGGCAGCCCATCCATTAGGGGCGCACGGTTACCGCCCCCCCATCCAATGCGTCCAGCCCCCTGATCTACATACAGGGTGCCAGACAATGGATTCCAATAAGGGGAGTGTTTTTTTGAAGTATGTGATTACAGCCAGAGGCTCTAATAGGCTTCAAATAAGGGTGGGCTCTGCTCCCCGATCCTACCCAGTTGTGTGACGATAGCGAATGAACATTCACTATTTTCACACTAAATCTCCTCTCCGCCAATCAGGAAGCTGGTCATGAGACCCGCTTCTCAATTGGCCAAAACATCAGGTGATCCTATTGGATTCCTAGTGCCTAGGAGGAGGAGAGAGGAGACACATGGCGGAAGCCGTGGAGGAAGCCGCTCGAGGAGAGGACACCGGAGCCGCTGCCCACAGCTTGCTGCCCACTGCCTGCCAAGCTAGAGGACACCAGAGCCACAGCCCGCTGCCCTCCACCCACCACCTTGATGAGGTAAGTGCCGGACCAACCGTCAGACAGTGGGGGTGGGGGGGTGGTACTGCCACGCCATCGTCTGTGGGGGTGGTAGTTTGCCGCCCCCCAAAAAAAACCCCACCAACCGCCACTGCAAATGAGCTATACTTCTCCTTTAATTCAAACAACATCAAATCAGGCGCTCTACTCTGCAAGTACCCAATCTGTTGGAACCTGGGAATCGCCTGTAATCCCAGCTGCTGTGAAGAAACTCTCGGGGGAGTAGAAACAATAACTGCAATAGTCAATAGCACTTAGAGATTACTAGGCAAAAAGAGTCATCATTCCTTCTTGAATCCCAAGGAAAAAATAGTTTATTTGATCTTGGTAAAACAACAATGATAGGTAAAATTGGAAAAAACCACAAAGTCATCAGCTCATAAAGAGCAACCATGCAAGCTAGGTGGAAACAAGGATACACATGCCCTCAGTATCTGAACGATGACACCAAGGACAACCAATTAGCTGGACAGTTAACATGCACTCACATAAAGGGCGGCATGCAGAAATAGGAGGAGATGGTAGGTGCTGTGTCACTGTCAGGAAAAGACAGTTTTCTAGCCTTTCCGTGGTGGTGCGCGCGCCTGTGCGCGTTCGCGCGCGCTCACGTGCACACGCCGGAAACGGCGCCTGGCGGCTCTATTTCAGTCAGCAGAGCCTTGTAGCCAGTGCTCTCCGCTCTACAGCGTTCCCTGCACCTGTGACTACTTCTGTGTGACTTCCTGTTCCTGTGACCCCGGCTATTCCTTTGGACCTGTTGATATCTGCCTGCATCTGACCCCGGCTTATCCGCGACCACCCGTTTTCCTGCTCCCTCTGTACTTCTGTTGCCAGCACGTTGCCGACCCTGCCTGTACCCGACCATCCGTTTGCCTGATCCCGTTGTACCGCACCGCCTGCCAGTTGCCAACCTGGATTGAACCACTACTCTCCTGTCTTGCATGAGCTACCTTGGACTTCTCCTTTCCACCTGAAGATTGTCCAGCCATCGTGCCCCCCTGTGCTCCAGAGCTCCCTGTTCACACTACCAGGGGTTCTCGAACTAGGCCGCAAGAGAGGTTGCCCCCGCATAAGCCAGACTCTACCACCAGGTACGTGACAGAAGCGGACAGCCATGTCAGTGTCTGCGCCGGGTCCCCTATGCACACACCTCGCTGGACTAACCCAAGCAGTGCAAAACCTGCAGGAAGGATATGCACGCCTGGAAGACAAAGTTCAGGACTTGGCCACTCCTAATCCCTCCAGCAGGGGGCACACATCTCCCCGTACCACAGTGACTCAGCCCGCGGAGCCTAAGGTACCTATACCTGAGCGGTTTACGGGGGACCGCAGGAAGTTCAGGGCCTTCCGCAGTGCCTGCTATCTGTATCTCGCTCTCCAGCCCCACACGTTCTCCTTGGAGGCCACCAAAGTGGGCCTGGTCGTATCCCTCCTCCAGAACGACCCCCAGGCCTGGGCTCATCGGCAACTGCAGCAAAAGGCTCCTGAGGTCTCCACTCTGGACCGATTCTTCAAGGCTATGGCCCAGCTATATGAGGACCCACACCTGGCAGCCACCGCGGAAGCTACGCTCCATGCCCTCCAGCAGGGTGGGCACCCTGTGGAGGACTATGTATCTGAGTTCCGGCGCTGGAGTGCTGATACCACTTGGAATGGTGCGGCCCTCTGCCACCAGTTCCGGCTGGGACTTTCCGAAGTGCTCAAGGATGAGTCGGCACGTGTCGGGGTTCCTCATACCCTGGAAGCGCTCATTAATCTGGCCATCCAGGTAGACCGTCGCTTGCGGGAGTGCAGCGCAGAGAGGGCCACAGTGTCCCTGCGCCCTTCCTGGATGCCTCCCCAAGCACCTACCCTTCCAGGTCCCAGCTCAGTGGCAACCTCCTCCTCCTCTCCACAAAATCATCATGAGTCTAGGCGGTCTAGCTTTTTCCGCCCGTCCTTATCCCTGGAAGAACGTCAGCGGCGGATGGACGGTAAATTGTGCCTCTACTGCAGCAGCTCGGGCCATCTCATTAGTAGTTGCTCCTCCAAGACTGGCAAGAAACTTACTCCAGTTCTAGGGGAGGTGTTATCCCTGCCGGGTTCTCAGCCGCACCTGACCCTCCGCATCTTGCTGCAGCTCCCCGACAAGGACATTCAAGTGTCTGCCATCCTGGATTCGGGGGCCTGCAGCTGCTTCATAGACTTGTCATTTGCTGCCCAGCATCGGGTACCTCTCAGGCCCAAGGAACGCCCACTGTCGATCCGTTTGGCCGATGGGTCAGCCATCAAGTCAGGCGCAGTGACTCAGGAAACCTTTCCTTTGCCAGCCCGGACGGCCGAAGGCCACACCGAGTTACTGGTGCTGGATATCATCGCTTCCCAGTTTAATCCCGTGATCCTGGGCCTCCCGTGGCTCCGAGCACACAGTCCTCACATTGACTGGAACGTGGGTGAGGTCCGGTTCCGGTCCCCATACTGTCGGAATAACTGCTTCCCACCATCCCAGATAGCACCACCAATGGTGCTCTCCATCAACCCTGATCCAGACCAAGAGACTCGCCTTGCTATTTCTGAAGCGTACCAGGACTTCTGAGACGTCTTTAGTAAGAAGGGAGCAGACACCCTACCTCCACATCGGCCATACGATTGTCCGATAGACCTACTGCATGGAGCCGAGATACCTTTTGGCAGAATATTCCCGCTCTCCGAAGTGGAGCTTGCGGCTCTCAAAGCCTACATCGAGGAAAACCTACAGAAGGGGTTCATCAGGCCTTCCACGTCCCCAGCAGGAGCTGGAATCTTTTTCGTCAAGAAAAAGGATCACACTCTCCGTCCGTGTATCGACTACCGGGATCTTAACAAGATCACAATCAAAAACAGATACCCCCTGCCTCTGGTTCCGGAGCTGTTCCAGCGCCTCGGCTCTGCAGCCGTGTTTACTAAGCTGGATCTTCGGGGGGCCTACAATCTGATCCGCATACGGGAGGGGGATGAATGGAAAACGGCTTTTCACACACGATTTGGCCACTTCGAATATTTAGTCATGCCCTTCGGGCTGTGCAATGCCCAGGCCACTTTCCAGCATCTGGTCAACGATATCTTCAGGGACTTTCTTGATCAATTTGTGGTGGTATATCTGGATGATATCCTGATCTTCTCCCCCTCCCTAGAGGAACACCGGAAACATGTCAGGCGTGTACTCAGCCGCCTACGACAGCACAGCCTGTATGCCAAGGCCGAAAAGTGTGCCTTTGAACGCACGGAGATCACTTTCTTGGGGTTCCATATCTCCACTTCTGGCACAACAATGGATTCCCAAAAGGTTGCAGCTATTGTGGACTGGCCCCCACCGGCGGACAAGAAGGCGGTACAACGCTTCGTTGGCTTTGCCAATTTTTATAGAAAGTTCATCCGGGGTTTTTCTGCTGTTATCTCCCCGATAACACAGCTAACCAAACAAAATACCGGCTTTGCCTGGACCCCAGAAGCACAAAGTGCCTTTCAGACCTTAAAAAGACTCTTCACCTCGGCACCTGTTCTTAAGCACCCCGACTCCACGCGGCCCTACATCTTGGAGGTAGATGCTTCGGAGACCGCCGTCGGGGCAGTCTTGTCCCAGAGACAGGGGCCTAAAGCGTCCCTGCACCCCATCGCCTTCTTCTCACGGAAGCTCTCTCCCCCCGAGAGAATCTACGACGTGGGTGACAGGGAGCTTCTTGCCATTAAATCCGCCTTGGAGGAATGGCGGTACCTTTTGTAAGGGGCTACTCACCCAGTTTTGGTCTTCACAGACCACAAAAATTTAGAATATCTTAAGACTGCCAAGAGACTCAGACCACGCCAAGCACGATGGGCCCTATTTTTTTCCCGGTTTAACCACTTACCAACCGGAAGGTTTTGCAGCTTTAGGACCAGAGCACTTTTTGCGATTCGGCGCTGCGTTGCTTTAACTGACAATTGCGCGGTCATGCAACGTTGCACTCAAAGAAAAATTTGCGTCCTTTTTTTCCCACAAATAGAGATTTATTTTGGTGGTATTTGATCGCCTCTGCGTCATTTCTTATCGCTGCTATAAACAAAAGAAGAGCGACCATTTTGCAAAAAAACCCAAATTTCTTACTTTTTGCTAAAATTCAAATCCAAAAAAAAAATATAAAAAAACATTTTTTTTCACCGTTTTTGGCCGATTTATATAATTCCTCATATTTGCGATAAAAAAAATTGCAATCGGCATTTATTGATTGGTTTGCGCAAAAATGGCCGTGTTTACGGATGGTGGGAATTCATTTCTGGGGTTTTTATTTATTTTTTATTTTTTACTAGTAATGGCAGCGATCTGCGATTTTTAGCGGTAATGCGATATTGGGGCGGACATGTCGGACATTTTTGACACTTTTTTGGGACCAATGACATTTATTCAGCGATCAGAAATTTAAATGTCCACTGATTACTGTATAAATGTCATTGGCAGTGAAGGGGTTAACCTGGGGGGGAAGAGCTAGGGGTTAACTGTGTTCCCTGGGTGTGTTCTTACTGTGGGGGGGTTGGGCTAACATGGGCATGAGAGATCTAACTGATCCCAGTGACAGGGATCAGTAGATCTCTCATACCCCACTGACAGAGCGGGGAACTGCCGTGTTTACATCGGCGGTTCCCCGTTCTTTCCCTGTAGCCGCTCATCGCGGCTCGCCGGCGGACATCGGGCACACTTCCCCTGGTGGCTGAATTCAGATCGGCGCTTATTTACGGCGATTCGCGCAGGGCTCCCCGACTGCCGCCGTAAAAAGACGGCGCGCAGTGGGGAACCGGTTAACGGTTAACCTACACATCACGTACCGGCCCGGATCCAAGAATGTCAAGCCAGATGCGCTGTCTAGGATGTTTCACGAAACCGGAGACAAACCCCCGCCTGACACCATTCTACCAGCGCACCACTTCCTGTTAATCCAAGAGGATCTCCTGACCCAGATCAGGCAAACGTTGGCCAGCTCCGCCATACCCGCAGTTCCTGGACTTGCTCTCAAGGATGGGTTATAGTGGTCAGGTACGCAAGTTTTCGTGCCAGAAAAGCTTCGCCTGTCCGCCCTGGAAGGCTGCCATAACCATCACTTAGCCGGACACTTTGGTCATCGGAAAACTACCGAGCTACTTGCTCGCAGCTTTTGGTGGCCACAGTTGAGAGAGGACTGTAAGAATTATGTTAAGGCCTGTCCTGTCTGTGCTCGGAACAAGGTGTAAAGAACCAAAGCCTGGGGTCTATTAAACCCATTACCTGTCCCTGAGCGCCCGTGGGCACAGATTTCAATGGACTTCATTGTGGAATTGCTACACAACGATCTTCGTGGTGGTCGACCATCTCACGAAGATGACGCACTTTATCCCGATGAGGGGCACTCCCTCAGCCACAGAAATGGCTAAAGTTTTTATCCGAGAAGTGATCCGCCTACACGGCATTCCGAAAAACGTGGTATCAGACAGAGGGATTTGCAATTCACCTCGAGTCTGGAGGTCCCTGTGCTCCATCTTAGCAATCAAGTTGGCCTTCTCATCAGCCTACCACCCGCAGTCCAATGGCCAAACGGAAAGGACCAACCAGACCCTGGAGCAATATCTCCGATGCTACTCTTCCTACTCCCAAGATGACTGGGTCTCCTTGTTACCACTAGCCGAGTTCGCCTACAACAATTCCACCCATTCTGCCACCAAGCAGTCTCCATTTTGGGCGAATCTCGGCTACAATCCCACATTCCTGCCTGTTTCCGTCCCGGAAAGTGCCATCCCGGCCACACAGGAAATCACCAAATTTTTGGAAAAAAAAAACAAGATGCTGCAGGAGACCCTTGAGCAGACTCAGGAGCGCAATAAGGAACTTTATGATAGGAAGAGGCGCGGAGAGCTTGACCTTCAGCCTGGCGATCGGGTCTGGTTGGCGACCACTAACCTGCGACTGTCCTGTCCATCCAAGAAGCTGGGACCAAAATTCATTGGACCTTTTTTACCTCTGTACTTCTGTTGCCAGCACGTTGTCGACCCTGCCTGTACCCGACCATCCGTTTGCCTGATCCCGTTGTACCGCACCACCTGCCAGTTGCCAACCCGGATTGAACCACTACTCTCCTGTCTTGCACGAGATACCTTGGACTTCTCCTTTCCACCTGAAGATTGTCCAGCCCTCGTGCCCCCCTGTGCTCCAGAGCTCCCTGTTCACACTACCAGGGGTTCTCGAACCAGGGCCGCAAGAGAGGTTGCCCCCGCATAAGCCAGACTCTACCACCAGGTAGTGACAGTCACTCATGGGCTGGAATGCTGCTTGTGGCTGAGGTGGTGTAGCTGCTGACCCACGCTGGGATGCTGGGAGATCCTTAGCTGTGTGTGGTATGGGATTGTCCCGCAATGATGACGTCAGCAAGGAAACTTCTGACTTGGAGGGGAAGTGTAGCGCTCCGCACCAACCTGCAACTGCCACGGGCTGGACAGGCTGGATGGACTGGATGGGGAGAGGTAGAAAGTCCTGTCACAATGACGGCATGTTTCGTGCTATGCACTTTATTAAGTCGACTTGATGGGGACAATCCCGTGCCACACATGGCTAAGGATCTCCCAGCATCCCAGCGCGGGTAGGGTCAAAGATCTTTTGGTTATACTTCTCCTGGGGATCACAGGAGTGCACTTAATTCAGCACACCCGTGCCCTTTTTTTCACAGAGCCAGTTAGGACTCTGGAGAGATCCAGACTTTAATGTCCCCAGATGCCTGGACCAGTAGCTGGCTCAGCCTCTCAGCAAGCAGCTGGAAGACTGAGCCAGCAGCTCCTGCCCCCAATACAGCCCAGAGCTCCAGTGAGTACTGGAGGGGCAGAGCAGAGAGCTGGTCTTTGATTGTGTGTGTGTGTGTGTGTGTGTGTGTGTGTGTGTGTGTGTGTGTATTCTTCATCCACCTAGGAGGTGAGTATGAATATTTTCTTGCTTTGCTTTTACCATTGATAGAGGTACTTACAATAATCAGCTTTTATTTATTTATTTAAAATTTTTAGCACAAAAGAAAAAAAAAATGTTGCTGTAACTGCTTAAAAAGTGTTAGCTGGAGCTTGACTTCAATTTGTTAGTGTATCTAAATTTGCTAATGCATCTAACACTCCCCTCCCCTCAAATTAACAGTGCTGCTGCCCAAAGGTGTCCCTGTGCTCGTTTATCCAGAATGTAGGCATCCTATAGCAGGATGTGTGTTACTGGCCAGATCACCAGGGAAAAAAGCCTAAAAAAGAAGACAAAAGCAACTAAGGATTAGCAAGCTGAAATATGCTAAAGTGGTTAGTGGTTGTAAAGGCTTAAGGGTTTTTACCTTAATACATTCTATGCACAAAGGTAAAATATATTTTGCGTGCTACTCCCCCCACGGTCCCCCCCCCAATACTCACCTGAGACCCCTCTCGATCCAGCAATGTGCACAGTAGCTTCAACTGCTCCAGCTCTCTCTGAGACATAGCAGCGGGAGCCTTTATCTCCCACTGCTGTCAATCACAGCCAGTGAGCCAATGAGGAGAGAGTGGCGGGCTGGGCCGAGCCATGGCTCTATATGTCTTGCTATTAGGGGCACTGGTCAAGAGGGAAGAGCCAGGAGCGCAGGTGGGGGACCAGAGAAGACGAGGATCAGGGCTGTGCAAAAACATTGCACAGAGTAGGTAAGCATGAAATGTTTGTTACTTTATGTAATGCAGCAATGAGAACTCCATGTTTGGATTAGAGGCAGGTCACATGATTTTGACAGTTTACATGACTGGGCTTACCTATCTGACAAACAGTGCAGTTATCCTTTAAAGCAGTAGTAAAGTCCGCTTTGTGATTTTTACCTATAGGTACACTCTCTTGGCAGCTGGTGACATCACCGGCGCATGTGCTCTGAAGGAACTGCGTTCCTTCAGAGCATTGCAATGCTTACTAGTAGAGTTGAGCGAACCTCTGGAAGTTCGGGTTCTGCTGGTCCGGCCGAACTTCGGGACAAAGTCCGGGTCCGGGTCCGGACGGAACCCGAACGATCGCACGGACCCACAGGCACGCTAGCAAGCCCAAGGCAGGCCTGGGCCTGGGCCTGAAACAGGGCTTCAAGCCGGCCTGGTCGTCTTGGGCTTGAAGGTCTCCAAGCGAGTTGAGATGATCATTCGTAACGTTACGAGACTTCCTTGCGTCAAGGAAGTCTCGTGTACGCGGCCACTACAGTGGTCGACGGTTCTCTCACATGGATATCCATTTTTAGTGTTTCGCCTGAAATGATGACGAAATTTCCTATTGACGTGACAAACAGTCTATCCATTCGGGTCAGTACATTTGACAGTTTTAGTACACTGGACGGAGATTAGGTTTGTACCTCA
>BLSH010368403.1:1194012-1218237 GCA_018402905.1 Glandirana rugosa | reverse complement strand
ATATCACTGTTCTAAAATCATCTTCAAACTGTGTGAAAAAAGTATAAATTAGCCGGGAGAACCCATATCACTGTTCTAAAATCATCTGGAAACTGTGTGTTAAACTTAAATTAAAACCGGGAGAACCCATATCTCTGTTCTAAAATCATCTGGAAACTGTGTTTTAAACTTAAATTAAAACCAGGAGAACCCATATCACTGTTCTACAATCATCTGGAAACTGTGTGTGAAACTTAAAATAAAACTGGGAGAACCCATATCACTGTTCTAAAATCATCTGGAAACTGTGTGTGAAACTATAGCAGAGCGAAGCCATATCCCTGTTCTAAAATCATCTAAAAACTGTGTGTGAAAATATAGCAGAGAAAAGCCATATCCCTGTTCTAAAATCATCTAAAAACTGTGTGTGAAAATATAGCAGAGAGAAGAACAGGGATATGGCTTCACTCTGCTATAGTTTCACACACAGTTTTTAGATGATTTTAGAACAGTGATATGGGTTCTCCCGGTTTTATTTTAAGTTTCACACACAGTTTCCAGATGATTGTAGAACAGTGATATGGGTTCTCCTGGTTTTAATTTAAGGTTTAACACACAGTTTCCAGATGATTTTAGAACAGTGATATCGGTTCTCCCGGTTTTAATTTAAGTTTAACACACAGTTTCCAGATGATTGTAGAACAGTGATATGGGTTCTCCCGTCTAATTTATACTTTTTTCACACAGTTTGAAGATGATTTTTAGAACAGTGATATGGCTTCTACCGTTAATTAATACTTTTCACACACAGTTTGAAGATGGTCCACATCCACCTCCATTTTTGATTTTTTTATGTTTTTATTTTTTTTTTTAAATATTTAAAGTTATTTCCCTGTCCCCATTTCTTTGTAGGGTACGTGTCCCACCCTTACCCCCATTTTCCTTCCTTTTGCAGACCTCTAGGACTTTCCAGGACTTTTTTACAGCAATTTTCAGAACTTTTAGTAAAATTACCAGAACCCCGGACCCGAACCCGGACTTTTTTTGGAAAGTCCGGGTTCGGGTCCGGTTCCCGGACCCCCAAAAGTTCGGTACGGACCCGAACTTTACAGTCCGGGTTCGCTCAACACTACTCATATTCAGCCAAATGCTTCAGAACTCATTGGACGGCGCTTCACAGTGCAGATGGACAATGACCCGAAGCATACTGCGAAAGCAATCAAAGAGTTTTTAAGGGAAAGAAGTGGAATGTTATGCAATGGCCAAGTCAATCACCTGACCTGAATCCGATTGAGCATGCATTTCACTTGCTGAAGACAAAACTGAAGAGAAAATGTCCAAAGAACAAGCAGGAACTGAAGACAGTTGCAGTAGAGGACTGGCAGAGCATTCCAGACTTCAGGCTGTAATTGACTGCAAAGGATTTGCAACCAATTATTAAAAAGTGAAAGTTTGATTTATGATTGTTAATCTGTCCCATTACTTTTGGTCCCTTAAAAAGTAGGAGGCACATATACAAACTGTTGTAATTCCTACACAGTTAACCTGATTTGGATGTAAATACCCTCAAATTAAAGCTAAAAGTCTGCAGTTAAAGCACATCTTGTTTGTTTCATTACAAATCCATTGTGGTGGTGTATAGAGCCAAAAATATTAGAATTGTGTCGATGTCCCAATATTTATGGACCTGACTGTAGCTTTGATAGAAAAGGGGCAACAATGTGTATATGAAGTTAGGTATCCCAGAATCTCTCATAGCTATGGAGCAAGATTAACATTGTAATCAAACAGATGTTTACATAACTAATAAAAAGGTCTGAAAAAAGAAGAAACAAGGTATTTAGGGCTGAGACACGTAAATATCTCAGGATGCCAAGATCGTGGGCTCAGGCTATGAGGGGGGACATGGAGACCACCAATAACAGCAAGTGAGGTCCAACTCCCCCACCCTTCAATATGCAGCGCACATGAGACATTAAAAAAAGAAGAAGCATAACATGGCGGAAACAGGATCTGTTGGTTAGGCTGGCAAAAAAAAAATTGTTAAACATTAAGGATATGTTCATCCAATGCGAGAGTAACCAGAACATGAAACACTAACAGATGTGGGGCCTCATTGAAACTGAGGCTGGGGTCCACTCGTCAGGCCAATAATGAAAACTAGTTAAGGTTCAAGACAACAGACCGCAACGTGTGGATACAGTAGAGCACAATTTTGATGGACGACCAATTTGATCAAAGGCGTTGCTTGGGAGGACCCAAAAATAGGCCACCCGATAAATTTGCAGATGTGTGGTAATTGGTTTCAGACTGTGCCTCTTTGCTAGAGTGATGGGTGAAAGGTCACTGAAGATCTGAATCCTGGCTCCCTTGTATTCCAGTTGAGATTTGTTTCAGGTGGCCAGAGTTAGTGCCTCCTTGCCGTCGTAATAGTGAAAGCGAACTACTATGTCTCTAGGTCTGGACCCTACCGGTGGTTTGGGTGCCAATGAGCGGTGGGCTCTGTCCAGTCTCCAATCTATGTCTGCTATGTCAGGTGCCAGATAATTGAATAGGCCCAGCAGGTAGGAACACAGCTTGTTGTCGCTTACAGTTTCAGGGTCTCCTCTGATACCTAGGTTTTGGCATCTTTCTCTGTTTTCTAAATCTTCCTGTTGAAACTGTATTTAAGATACTGAATGTTTAAGAGAAGCGTTTTCTTCCTTTTAGACATGAACATACTGTACAATGTCATCCATTTTGGTCTCTAAAGTATCCGTGCGTTCCCCCAGCTGGTCAATTTCCCTCCTCAGCTCTTGTGATATTTTTCCCACAGCCTGGGAGATGGAGTGTGTTATTTTCTGTAAAAGAGCTTGCAGTTTTACATTCAAAAGATCAGGGGTTAGAACAGAGGGGGATGAGAGTGGAATAGCTTGTGTACCTGAAGTCTGTTCTGAAGTATGGGAGGCCTGTTCCAGAAAGTCTCCCAAATGATCAGCTGGGTTTCCTTGTGTGCTCAAGGCCAGGATGAAGGCCTAAATTACTCCATTGTGCCTGCAGGTTGTGTCCCACGATACTGTGGGGGCAGGGCTGCCATCGGGAGGGTACAGGCAGTACTGTTGTAAGGGGCCCCAGTGTCTCAAGGGGCCCTTACAACAAAGTCTTTAGCAGACTTTAACATTGGAGTGTATGGGAGGGGGCACCCGGTTTGAGGACACCGTTCTCCCGAACCATAACCGAAAAAAATACAAACTTGGGTCACATAGAGTGGGCTCCCTGGGCAACAACTGGTCTATGTTTGGGACCTTCAGCACCTATGGTTCGGCCGTATCGGGTCCCCAAATTGACCAGTCATTGACTGGCAATTGTCAGGTGAATTTCGGACTTAACATTGAAGTCTATGGGAGGGAGCACCCGGTTTGGTGACACCATTATCCCGAACCATAGCCAATAAAACTACCAGACTTGGGTCACATAGAGAGAGCCCCCTGGGTAACAACTGGTCCAAGTTTGGGACCTCCAGCCCCTATGGTTTGGCCGTATCGGGTCCTCAAAGTGATTGAACGGCAATTGTCAGGTGAATTTCGGACTTAACATTGGAGTCTATGGGAGGGGGACACCCAGTTTGGGAACACCGCTCTCCCAAAACATAGGTGATAAAAATACCAAACTTGGGTCACATGGAGAGGGCCCCCTGGACCACAACTGGTCCAAGTTTGGGACCTCCAGTACCTTTGGTTCGGTGTGAGGTCTTATTGCAAGCATCGGGGAAGCTGTGCTGCCTGTGTACTGTTTTTTTTAACCCCTTGGACCCCACACTAGCATGCATTGCACACTTCACTTCACTTGAATGGGTCATGCTTGGCAGGTAAGTGTGGCAGGGTGTATAATGCCTACTGTGGCTGTAACATGTGTGCACCCCTGGCCAGAGGGCAAATGTGGTGGGATGGCCAGTGGGCAGGCCCTGGGGAATGTTGGTGGTCAGCCAGGGGGGGCCAGGTCTAAAGCTGTGTAAGGGGCCCCAAAATCTCTGATGGCTGCCCTGGGTGGGGGGGGTGGGTTTTGGCACCCAAATTTCACCATGAGATGCTCCAAAAAATCAGTAAATGGCTGCGTTTGCCCATGAGTTTAATGTAGCTAACGATATGGCAAAAGGTCTATGGAGGACGGGCGGGGGCAGTATTCAGTCAGTGAACATATGTTAGCTTAAACCTCCAGACTTGCATATCACAGAGTTTCGGTTTATAGTTGCAGATGTCCATAGTGGGCCAAATATAATATACTGAGAAGGAGAAGGAAAGCTATGCTGCCTGAACATAGTGGGTACACTTGAATATAGAAAGGCTGTACCAATACGGCTGCTGTTCTAGGCCTGAAGGTGGGCAGTCACTTTGAAAACACCAGTTTATAGGGTGCACAGTTGCCAAAATCACTTGACGCTGGGTTGGCTATGGATTGGTGTTCTGCTCTACAGCTGCTCTCCAAGAGTGTTGCCGGGTGGGTTCTGTGCCGGAAAGGCAGAGTCGCGGGATACAAGATGGCGACCGCCCGGGGTCTTAGTAGGCCGCACTAGGAGCCGCTGGTTGGAGTCTTTTATAAGACCCCCAGAAGGCACTTTATGTGACTGGATGATGGGTACAGACCAGGGGAACGCTGTCCATGGGTTTTGTGCAGGTGGATGGCACATTAAGCGGGTTTTTGAGCCCCAGTAAGTGTGGGCCTCGGGTCTCCGCTCCTCTCAATATATGGCCCAATTTGTAGCAGTGGTTGTGTAGATCAATCCCAAGGGGATGGCGTCTCTCACCAGGTTTCGCCTGTGCTTGGACGCCGAGGGATAAGCCTGAGTGGTCTTGGAGTTTCTCTGAGGTACGTCAGTCATCTCCCGTGTCAGGCCACACCCCCCAGGCTTTTTAATTCAATCTGATTTTATTGAGAAAGAAGGGAAAAGTACAAAATACAAGATCATATTCATTTAACATGAAGTCGGTAGATCAACATAAAGTACCAAGATAGGATTCACAGTGGACAGGTATAAATTAGCAAAGAACAACAATAAGCTACTTTCGCAGAATTATAAACCGTATATGATCCATACTAACTGGGGTCTTAAGACTGGTATTTGTGCGCACCGCTTTCTGCTATTTGAGCGGTGTTAACTACTTTATGGTCCATATACGTGCGTAATATTAATCCTGCACTGTGTGGTACAAGAGTACGATACAGAAGCCGCAAATAGACTGGAGACACCTTAAAGTTGAAATGTCCTTAAATAACAAAATTAATAGGATAGGATGAGGGCAGAGAAAAATCTTGTAAGTCAAGGGGGAGGATAGGAGAATAGAGATAGAAGAGGCAAGGGGGGAAGCAGTAGATCAGAGAGCATATGGAGAAAGCAGAAGGCAAGGAGGCATGGACCGTAGGCTAAGTCAATTGGGCAGTGAAGTTCCCTTCTATCCATGGAGCAAAATCCTCCGAGTGTCTGAATACAGACCAAGACGTCCAGGTCTTGGAGAATTGTTCCAGATTATCCGTCTCCTGCGCCAATAGTCGTTCCATCCCGTTAATCTTATCCACTTCTATCGCCCAGTCTCCAAGGGAGGGCACACTCTCAGACTTCCAATGTCTAGGTATAACCACTCTGGCTGCAGCTAAAAAGGGACGTAACACATCCTTTTTAACCGATTTCAGCGAGCCTGGGAGAATGGACAGTAGTGCCAACTCAGGGGAAGGAATCGCCTACCAAAATTTGCGTATAGGGAGACACTCCCACCAAATGTGTAGGATAGTTCCCTTAGACATAAAGCATCGCCAACAAGTATCTGGGATTTTTGGATCTATAAGATGCAAAGTAGAGGGGCAGCGGTACCATCGGGTCAGTAGCTTGAATCTTTTTTCCTAGCTTTGTGAGGCTGGAGACAATTTGTGAGTCAATATAAAGCATTTTTGCCAGTCAAGAGGGGAGATCGAATGGCCGAGATCTGATTCCCATGCTTTTGTATAAGGGGGTAAATCTGGGGAGGTGGCTGAGTGTATGAGAGCATATAGTTTTGAGACTACATGCTCTGGCGGGTCAGTCTGGAGTAGTAGGGCCTCAAAAGCGGGGGGGTCCGTTAGAACCTCAGGCGGGGAAGGAAGGCTTCGCATATAAGATTTCACCTGTTGTATCTGAAGCCACTGCGCCAGTGCAGGAGCAGGGGTCTCAGGTAGAGCACCTGTGGCCAGGGAGTAGTCAGGGCGGAGTGTCTGAGCCAGTCGTCTTAGGTCCTGCTTGTTCCATGGGCCAAAGGCCTGCCTCTGTAGGGCAGGAGGGAAGTCATGAGTCCCGAACAGGGGAGTCATAGGCCCCTTTGGATTAGATATGAGCCCCGCAGCATTTAGGTGGTGCCAAACAGTCAAGGTGTGTCGGGTTAGTGCACACGTCATTGAAGGGTTCTGAGACGTAATGATAGTTGACCAAGGTAGAGCCCGGAGATCTGTCAAGTTCAATTGGGTCTCGATTTGGACCCATAATTTAGTCAGGGAGTGATGGTACCAGTCGAGTATTCTTGTCAGGACCGCTGCTTTATAGTAAATATGAGTGTCCGGGGCGCCGGAGCCTCCTCGTGCCTTTGGAAGAGAAAGCAGTTCATACCGTAATCTGGGTCTGGCTCCCTTCCAAATGAAGGAAGAGAACACCCTACGTAGCTTCTTAAAAAAGTCAGAGGGTATGGGGATCGGTAGGGTTTGGAAAAGATATAGGAATCGGGGGAGTACGTCCATTTTTAGAGTATTTATCCTACCAAACCAGGATAGTGGTTTCTTATTATAAGTAGAGAGGTCCGCTTTGGTTTTAAGGAGAAGAGGAAGGAAGTTTTTGGAGAACAGTTGAGTTGCGTCTGCAGTTATGTGGACGCCCAGGTAACGAATGGATGTGGAGCCAGTCCTGAATGGGAAGGCACTCGCTAAGCGTTGGAGGGTCTCTTTTGTCAGGGACACATTCAATATCTCGGATTTGGTGTAGTTAACTTTAAAATTACTCAGCATTCCAAAACGTTGGAATTCTTGGAGAATATGTGGTAGAGATTGGACTGGTTGAGTCACAGAAAAAGCAAGTCATCTGCAAATAGTGCTAGCTTGGAGGTTATGGGGCCTACAGTAATACCGGGAATGTGTGAGTTGTTCCTTATAGCGATGGCTAAGTGCTCCATGACCAAAACATAAAGTAGGGGAGACAAGGGGCAGCCTTGTCGAGTCCCGTTGTGTATTGAAAATTTGGGGGAGAGGGAGCAATTCACTCGTATCCTGGCCGATGGGCATCAATAGAGGGACATGATTTGGGATACCATGTTCGGCCCAAGGCCAGCTTGTGTCAGTGACTGTTGAAGGAATTGCCAATCGACCCGATCGAAAGCCTTTTCCGTGTCGACAGTCAATAGGCAGAGGGGGATTTTTTGCTTGCTCGCATAGTTTGTGAGAAGGAGGGTTTTCAAAGTATTATCCCTTGCTTCGCGGCCGCTGACAAAGCCCACCTGGTCTAAATGGATCAGAGCAGGGAGCAAGGGCTGCAATCTAAGGGCAAGGGTCTTGGCGAAGATTTTAAGGTCTACTCCAATCAACGAGATGGGTCTGTAACTTGTACATAGGGAAGGGTCTTTCTCGGGTTTTAAAATGACAGCTATGTGGGCTTCGAGAGTCTGCGGAGGGAACGACTGGCCGTCCGATATGGAATTAAAGACTTTAGCCAGGAAGGGAACTAGTAGGGGTTTAAATGTCTTGTAGAATTTAGAGGTAAAGCCGTCCGGGCCAGGACTTTTACCAGAGAGTGTAGCGGCTATTGCTTTCTCTACTTCGTCTTCTGTGATGGTAGACTCGAGGTCTTTAATGGTATTATCTGCTAAGCGGGGAAGTGCTGTTTCTTCTATGTAAGCCGTTATGTCCGATTCGAACGTGGGTGAGGGAGGATGGGTCGCCTCGGGAGTCAGATTGTATAGGGATCTATAAAAGTCTCCAAATGTTTGCGAAATTTTCATGGGTTCACTAAACAGTTCTCCACCCGGAGTTTGGACATGTGGGATAAAAGTGGATGGCGTGACAGGATGTTAAGAGCGGGCCAGTGGTCTACCACACTTATCTCGAAATTTGTATTGGTGTAGCGCCAGCTTATCAGCATAAGTTCAAGCCGAAGCCTTGTAAAGATTGCGAAGTTGGGAGCGGGCCGCTGTGACCTCCAAGAGAGCTTGTGGCGTCGGGGTATGTTTATGGCGAGTTTCAAGTGCACACAGCTTATCCATAGCCGATGTTATGTTAGCCGCGCGCTCTCTCTTCAGTCGGGTCCCGATCTGTATAAAAACTCCCCGCAAGACTGCTTTAAGTGCCTCCCATGGAATCGGGAGGGGAGTGGGGTCGGCTACATGATCTGTAAGGAAGTTAGATATGGTTTCCGTTATTATCCGTATACATTCAGGATTCTCGAGTAGGGAATCGTTTAAGCGCCACGTCCATTCGTTCACTGGGGTAGAGGGAACCGTCAAAGTCAGGTAGACTGGTGAGTGGTCAGACCAGACCATCGCTCCAATGTCGCAGTCCGGTGTCCAGTCTAAGCAGCTGTGATCAATAAGGAAGTAATCAATACAGCTGTATGTGAGGTGCACCTGGGAAAAGAGAGTGTAGTTTCTGTATTTGGGGTGGAGAACCCTCCAAACGTCCACGAGACGGAAGTCGTGGAGTGATCGTTTGAGGGCCCTCAGTTTAGTGAAGGGAACAGATGTACGGGAGGTCGAAGAGTCTAATAGAGGATCCAGAGGAGCATTAAAGTCTCCTCCCAGAATCAATTTGCCTTCAGCGAAGGTCGACAGTACTTTCAAGTATTGTAGTGCGGCTGGTATTTGGTCAACATTTGGTAGATAGAAGTTGGCAATTGTAAGTGTCGATCCCCAGAGGGAAATCTTTACAAAGATATATCTCCCCTGAGGATCGGAGATCTGATCTATTAACTTGATCGGAAGCGTCTTATGAAAGGCAATAGAGGCTCCCTTGGTTTTCTGCGTGGGGTTCGTGCTGTGGAACCATCTATTGAAATATCGATTGTCGCAGGATGGGACAGAGTCTGAACGAAAATGGGTTTCCTGTAAGAGCAATATATTGACCCGGTGCTTGTGCATGTGGTAGAGGATCTGTCCCCGTTTAGAGGCAGCATTAAAGCCATTGACATTGTATGTGCAAAGCTTCAGTGTCGGGCAAAGTGACACCATGTGGGCCATGTTGTAAAGCAAAGGGAGTAAAAGTAAAGAAGAGAGAGCAAGAGAATGGAAGAGGAAGAGAAAAAAAAACACAAGACAAAATGGGAGGGGGTATGGAGAGGGGTATGGAGATAAGGGACGGGGGGGGGGGGGGAGCGTGTCTGTACACACTAATATACACACACTTAGATGCTTAAAGAGAAGTAAGGGCTAAATTAGTAGAAATCAGGTGGGGGCTCCTTGTATTGGGCCTGAGATTACTAAGGTGTCAGCGTTAGCCGAACACCACGTGTAATACACACTCAAGGCACAGTACGTGCCTAGCCTATTTGTATGGGGTAGACGTATTGGGCAGAGCCAATCCACGAGCCCAGCACCAGGACAGGTATAAACGGTATATAAGAACACTTTAGACATGGAAAATAACACATTGTAACACTTATCTTCCACCATAAGGGTGACAAAAATACAGACCCGGAGGAGGAAGAGCGTATCTGATGGATAACAAGCACGTCTGGAGTCACCCTCCTCCTCAGGGGGGAAGTCTTTATGGTAGTTCCAGGAGTTTAATGAGATTGAGGTGTCTCCCTGTACTTGACCATTAATAGCATATACTACATAAACATTCTAACAGGGGGATAAGGTAATTGAGAGGGAAGAAGAACCTGAGCATGAGAAGGCGGGGGGGGGGGTAACAAATTTTCTCATAACAATTTTGAAACATACTCCCCTAAAATATACCTGTTAGAAGTAAGGCCAATCATGGAGGATCACCGTGGAGACCAGTGCATAAGAGGACCCAGAGGCCCCCCAAAACTCATAAGAGGTAGTTGGAGCTCCTTGCCATCCGGTCCCTCCTCCGCCCCCGCCGAACGCAACACCGCCAGCCATAAGACATCTAGCGGGGACCTCCGGGTCCCCTACATGGTAATACTCCAGTCCCAGGGGCGGCGTCGCGATCCGACAGGGACAAACAGGAACCGGGAGGCATTCTTAAAGCTTATAGGTCACCGATCTAGAGCATATGGTGATGACACCATTAGAGTCCGATGTTCGCCCAAACTCCAGCCGAAGGGATAACGCCAGCAAAGAGCAGGACGAAGATCAAGTGAACATTTAAGTTGCATACCTTAGGAGGATAAGAGTCTGTTTCCTCATTCTGTTTAGAAGGCTGTATAAACAGCTCCAATGGAGTTCCCAGTGCATCCTTGTGTATCAAGTCAAGAGATAATTGTCAACTAATGGGTCTCCTTGAAGTCATGTTAACAGGTGTATCGGGAATGCCTGGAGTCAGTTAATTAATCCTCTGGAGAGGTTGGTTGGCGTACTCTAGGACCCATGGATGAGGACCTTGATCTCGGGCGCCTGCGGCGTTGTGGTAGGGGACCACGGCTCTGAAGTCCCAGGTTCTCCTCAGGGGGATCCATCCAGTTTGGCACATTGATCGGTTCCTGATCCAGGAAAAGAAAGAAAGCTGGAAGCTGGCCTGGATCAGATAGCGTGAACTTGCTGCTGGCTTTGGACACCTTGATACTGAAAGGATGACCCCAGGTGTAGGTTGCTCCAGATTGGCGTATCATCTCCAGCAGGGGGCGAACTGCCCGACGCATGTAAAGGGTGTTGCGAGATAGGTCAGGGTATAAGCGAACTTGAGATCCATCAAAGTCCACTGAGCCTAGGTTCCATGCTTTATGCATGATTTCTTCCTTGAGAGTATAGTGGTGCACTCTGCAGAGAACATCTCGGGGGCGATCACTGTTTTCTCTCCTGGGCCCCCCCACTCGGTGTACTCTATCTAGCTCTACAGAGGAAGAGGTCTCTCTGCCCAGCACCAAACTGAGGATGGTAGTAACAGTCTCTCTTAGATCCGCAGCAGCAGTGGCCTCAGGGATACCCTGTAATCTGATATTATTCCTGCAACTCCTATTTTCACCATCATCTATTCGTAGTTGATGTTGTCGCAAACGGTGCAGGTGGTCTCTGGAGGCTGTCTCCAATTGAGTGATGCGAGCTTCGTGAGTGGATTGAGTAGTTGCTATGTCTGATACTGTGGTCTCTGTTGCGTTTATTCGTTGCTGGAGGGCTTGCATGTCTCTGTGGAGAGAGGCCTCCATCTTTGCTGCCCAGGAGTCAAATTCAGACCGAAAGGCTGACAGAAGAACAGAGGTCTCGGATCTAGGAGTCTCTCCAGATGCAAGGAGGGTTGTGCTGGGGTGCTCCTGGATTGCAGGAGGAGCCTCAGAGGGCCTCGACTTGGGTGCTGGGACCTGGTGGTTTGGCAGTACGTTAACGCCAGCGTCAGAGTCCCCATCACATTCCAATGTTGCTGAGGGGGGGGTTTATGTTTCCCTACATTGTGGGCCGTCACCTTCTTATCTTTAGATGTCCGGGTGTCCGGTTGAAGCGTGCGAAGTAGATAACGCTGCATTGTACTTTGTTGAGGTTTGGCAGAGTCAGGAGGACAAGTGATGTGTGCCATTACGGTGTAAGCGAGAGAAAGAAGAAAAAAATACTTAAAGCGGAGGTCCGGGCTAAAAAAAAAAATTAAAAGTCAGCAGCTACACATACAGTAGCTGCTGACTTTTAATATTAGGACACTTACCTGTCCTGGAGTCCAGCGATGTCGGCACCCGCCGCCGATCTTCGGATCGGGGGACGGGTGCAGCCGCCTCCATCGCGGGTAAGGGAACCCGGACGTGTAAGCAGTACAGCTTCACGCCGGGCACCTTACTGCGCATGCGCGAGCTCTGCCGCGCTCTGCTACTGGCCAGGCGGCCAGTAGCAGAGCGAGCAGGGAGGAGGGAGCCGGGCTTCTGACGTCAGCGGCCGCGTCCGCCGGCCAGAACTCCCGGAAGTGTGGAAAAGGACACCTGTCTAAAGACAGGTGTCCTCTTCCCCCTCCCCCCCGAAAGGTGCCAAATGTGACACCTGAGGGGGGGAGGAATCCAACCAGCGGAAGTTCCACTTTAGGGTGGAACTCCGCTTTAATAGTTTTGATGACTATAGCCAGCCTGTCTGGGCCGGGCTTCCGCGGGGCTCAACTGGTACGGTTCACCATGTCTGCATTATCAGCCTAGCTCCCCTTAGGAATCTCTCCTGCGGTGGGGATGGTCAGTGATCCCCCAGGGGGGTATCCACAGAGGGGCCGTATAGTTCAGGAATAGTATAGGAGCACCCGTCGGGTGGACTAAGATGGCCGCCGGCAGTAGGCCTCAGCTTGTAATAAGGTGTGGTGTATCAAGATGGCCGTTTTGGTCTGCTTAGGTGCTGAAGCAGAGACTATGGATGTACCAAGATGGCCGCTCCTATGTCCTGTGTGGAGAGTTGGAGAGTCTGGGTGGACCAAGATGGCCACCGTTTAGGCCTTGAGGGCCTTATCACAGAGTCTGCATCCCCTGATGGTCTCTGGATGCCCCACTGTGTATGAGTGGCCGCCGAGGTAGTGGACCAGCAGACTCCTAGAGCCCTAGGAGGTGAGTGGGCTGGGGACCGGGTGAAATTTAGTCCGCGGCTGGCGGCCGTCACTAGGCCTCAGGTCGCCGCTGCAAGGCCGAGGGTGCAGCGTTATTTCTTAGCTCAGCTATGGGTTTGGTGGGGCTTGGTAGGTCCCCGATGATTGTGTGGTGGTGTCTGGGAAGGCAGATGGACAGCGTGGGGGCCATAGGAGACGCGGCCCGCATCCCCGCGGCTAGGCCGCAAAAGCCGGGGACTAAATTTTTGGCGTTGCGGACCGGAGCCTCCGATCCGCGGAAGAGCAGCCTTATTTTGTAGCGGAGGGGACAGGGAGGCTAGTGATGGCAGAGATGCCTCTTACCCAGGTCCCAGATGGTCGGATGCCCGTGGATTGAATCCTGATGCCTGGAGCTCCGCTTTCTGCCCACGTGCAGGCCACGCCCCCCCAGGCTTTTTATCTTAATGCATAGAAACCATTAACATAAAAAAAAAACCTTCTACCTTTAGAACCACTTTAAATTAAATCATGTTATGGTCACTGCTACACAGATTTTTTTTATATGAACATTAGTAAAAGGCTCTGTATGGTTTGAGATTACCAGGTCTGGCATCATTCCTAGCCGGGGCCTCTATGAACTGGACCATAAAATTGTCTTGTAATAGGTTTATAAATGTTTGCCCTTTAACTGCTCCAGCAGTGCCATTACTCCAGTCACTATCTGGGTAGTTAAAGTCCCCTATTATCACCATCCCAGCCCTTGCAGCCCTTTCCATCTATGCAAGGAGCTGAGTCTCCACCTCATTAACGCTGGGTGTCCTATAACATTCTCCAAATATTAACTTTGAACTACGCACATCTATATGCATTTCCACCCATAATGTTTCAGCCTCATCACAATCTCCATCAACTAGGTCCTCTTTCACACTCGCTTTGAGATCACTTCTCACATAGAGATGAACTTCGCCACCTTTCCTTTTACCCTGTCTCTCCGAAAGAGTGTATAGCCTGGAATATATATAGCCCAGTCATGGGAAGAATGAAACCAAGATTCAGCAATCATTATTACATTTTTCTCTTGTGTTTTGCATATCTTTTTAATAGTATAAATACAGTAGCATTTTCATTTCCAATGGTTGTTTGTAACATGGGAAACTTCTTGTCACCTGCCATAACCCTTCCCCATCTTTCCCCATTCCACCCTGCATTCATGTCTGGCCCCTAACTGACCTGTCTGCCCGATTGAATTCTAGTTCACCCTTTCCCCTCAATCCTAGTTTAAATACTCCTCCAGCCTTCCACAAACCTCTCCCCCAGCACAGCAAGCCCCCTTCCATTTAGGTGCAAACCATATTTAGCATATAGGTTGTACCCCAATGAAAAGTCAACCTAGTGCTCTAGAAACCCAAACCCTTCCTTCTTACACCAGGCTAATCCCCCCTGTTTTTCCTGTGTTGCACATGGCACAGCCAATATTTCAGAAAAAAATATCACCTTGAGGTCCTTCCCTTTAACTTGCAGCCTAGTTCTTTAAATTGTGACGCAGTGAAGAGTGACACAGTGGAGTGGCAGTGAGGTGATGACATCTCAGAGGAGCTAGAGGAAGATTGACTGGCAGCTGGATGATGTGAGAGGGTGCTGGGACAGAGGGGTACCTGGGTCACTGACTGACTCACTCCTCAGGCCGATACAGTGATTCCATCTAGATCCCGTGGAAGCTGGTTTCCTGGTTTCCTGATAAGAGCCATTGGATTAATTCCAACCTTTCATGTGCTTATGACCTCTGTAATGGGGTCATCTTCATCTGGTGAGTAGGGTGTGTGACAGGTGTTGGTGGAGGAGTTTTTACAGTCACCCATGTTTTTCCTGGATGTTACGCGATCATTTGCACATATGATTCCTATGAATACTATGGATTCTTGCACCAATGGACTAGATTGTACTTTATTTGTTGGGCATTATTGATTCTTGTGCACTTTCTTTATAAACTTTTTTTCTTTCTATGAATTTAATGATCTTATATGGTCACACAAATTGATTGCCTTTCTTATGTGATATTGCACATCTACCAGTGGCCCTTAGTGGTCATTCATATGTATTGGAAAAATTTACCTTAAGTGGTTATATTTTGCACTTTTTTAACACTTTTCACTTTAATTGATGTAGTGAGAGCGCAGTTTAAATGTTATATATCTGTAAATTGATTCTTAAGGAACCTCCACCTTCTATATATTCTGTCATTGGTTTCAATATAGACCAAAACAGCTGGGTCATGTCCAGCCCCTCTCTGTAATATATCAACCTTGTCTACCACATGCAGAACCATAGCACCAGGGAGACAGCAAACCATTTTGTTGAGACGATCCTGGCAACAAATTATTTGGTCCTTCTGATTATAGAATCCCCTATTATCACCAACTGTATATGTCTTCCTGCACTACCCTTACCACCCCTGCTAGATGGGCTGCTCTTCCGGCTGTTAAGGGTAGCAGTGACATTCAGTGCTGCCGCCTGAGCCTTTGTGTTTGCCACCTCCACATCTTCACTAAACTTGTCAAATTTGTTATAGTGCTCAAACACAGGTGTGGCCTTCCTTACAAATTCATAAAATGTGGGCTACAATGTAAAGTATACAGTCAGAGTTTTTTCTGCTTAGTGCAGCAGAGAGAGCAACATGATTGAAAGGGAGCTGGTCATGGGACTTTTGACAGGTCACATACTGTAACTGGGATCTCTTCATGTCTTTTCTGTATTTCTATTGCTCTTTACCAATTTTGGACACCTGAAACCACAGGAGCATAACATGGATTTATAAAGCACACAGCCTGTGCATTATAAATATGTTTTTTTTCTTTAACTGCTTTATGACCACCCAACACATATGTGCTGCGCCAAAAGGGTGGGCTTTACTGCCCACATGCCGCACATATGCATTGTTGGGCGGCCATTGTTTATGTATTGAGAGCGCAAAGACCAAGCTGTCTTGGGTGGGGGGAACAGATCGATAGCTGGCCACTGCTATCAATCTGCCCAATGAGGTGGGAGAGTTCAATGAAAGAAGAGAGTCTAAATGTCTTTATTATTATTATTATTATTATTATTATTATTATTATTATTATGATACAGAATTTATATAGAGCCAACAGTTTACACAGTGCTTTACAATGTGAAGGGGGCAGTATGATTTCAATATAGTTCAATATAGAAGGAATAGGAGGGCCCTGCTCATGGAGTTTACAATCTAAAGCGAGGGGTAGGTGATACAAAAGGTAATAGCTTTGGGTAGGATGATCTTTGTTTTACAAATAAACATTTAATATAGAGTACACTTGTAAGGGACCTGTATTGGACACAAGATCATGCCAAGCTAGCTCCTACCCTGCCCTACTTCTTCTGCAATATTGTGTCACACCTCTCATGGTTTGAGGTCCGTTACTCACATATTCCTAGTCTAAGGTCAAATGTTTAATCCAGTTGCATTTTTAACACTTTACGGCACACCATCACTCCAGCACACCTCTTACAGTCACTTTACACTAAAGGTAACATTAACTTGACTCACTGAACTACACTCACTGTCTGCAGTGCATAACACTTTCTCTCCTTCTCATAACTTACCTTATAGTGGTCTCTCAAGTGCAGAAATATTGCAGTCATATTCCCCAGATATTAAAGTCTCTTATCTCAGATGTTTCTCACACAGATTGTACATTCATACAAAAGGGTTCTTCTCCTTAAGCCCCTTTAAACCAGGCCACAGGACCCACTAGAGAAGGATAGGGGTGGCAAGGTTTCTCTTTCTGTCCCCGTTCTGTCTGCACTTACCACCCTGGCAGTTCAGCTCTGCAGAGGGCTCTGTCTCTCTCTCCTCACAGTACTATATCTTGTAGATCAGGGGTGTCCTGTTCCCATACCCCAAGAAGACTGGGCCACACCCATAGCTAGCCTATAAAGGGGCACTAACTCTGCCCACTACATCAGCAAGAGAAGGGCTACAATTAAAGGGCACCTGCCAACACTCTCATAGCATTAGAAGTATTCTAAAAAGAGAGAACAACAGAAGCCCTTTACTTTTACACACCCAGTCAGTGGTACAGAGCAGTCTTAATCAAGGGCTAGAGATGGTGATGACTTACACCGTGACCTTGATTCACTAATGGAGTAGAACATGGTCGCTCTCAAAGTCCTTCATGATCAAGCCCAGTGCGTGGGGCAAAACATGTTGGAGGGCATGGCCTGGATGGAGTTAGGCTGAGGCTGCTTTCACTTATTACACACTGGACTTGTGTGGGGTGCAGTGGCTGAGATTTCTCTCTATTTTTTCTGTGGATTACATGGAGTCAGGGCGGACTCCTAGCCTGACCTGCACCCTCAGTGGAACACATAGAATGGGGGACATAGATGCCGGAGCGGAGACCCTAAACTTTGGGGTGTCCGGGACCCGGACATTTAAAAAAAAGTTTGGGTTCGAGTTCGGGGTTCTGGTATTTGATTCCACGTGTTGAATAGCTGCCAAGGGCAGCCAATCAACAAGTGTTTCACTGGTTTGCCCTTAGCAGCCATCACAGCCATGCCTACTAATGGCATGGCTGTGATTGGCCAGTGCATCATGTGACACAGCCTCTATATGGGGCTGGAGTCACCGTGCTGCATGTCATATGCTCTCAGGATAGTTTAGGGAGAGGATGCTGCTGGCTCTGTGAGGGAAAGATTGCAGATATTATAGAACATCTCATCCTGCATTACTGAACGATCTGATTGTGAACTAGGTAGAGATACTAGTACTGCTGCTTTGAGGGACAGATTGCAGACCTCATCCTGCTGCACAGAACGATCTGACTGGACTAGGTAGAGTCTGTTGCTTTAAGGGAAAGATTATTGTTCTAAAATCATCTACAAGTTCTATAGGGAAAGGTTCCAGCTGTTGCTTTAAGGGAAAGATTATTGTTCTAAAATCATCTCCAAGTTCTATAGGGAAAGGTTCCAGCTGTTGCTTAGAGGGACAGATTATTGTTCTAAAATCATCTCCAAGTTCTATAGGTAAAGTTTCTTCCAGCCTTAGCTTAGAGAGCCATATTATTGTTCTAAAATCATCTCCAAGTTCTATAGGGAAAGTTTCTTCCAGCCGTTGCTTAGAGAGCCATATTATTGTTCTAAAATCATCTCCAAGTTTTATAGGGAAAGTTTCTTCCAGCCGTTGCTTAGAGAGCCATATCATTGTTCTAAAATCATCTCCAAGTTCTATAGGGAAAGTTTCTTCCAGCCGTTGCTTAGAGAGCCATATTATTGTTCTTAGAATTGACCCAGTGGAGTACTTTTGCAATGGCCGTTATCATACTTCTCCACACACTGTACAGTTCCCTATTACAGTCTTTATCATGTCCATGGATATAGGCAATCCTCTCTGCTGTGCCCATTGATATGTTGCTTTCTGCCCCAAATGTCCAGATTGCTTGTGGGCCCAATTGGCCAAGTTCATCAAGACAGGATCAATTGGCACAATTGCTTTCACTTTGGCAATTTCATCTACCACTCTGTTATAGTTCTCAAAGTCCGGGACCAAGGGCATATGTGTGTCAACATGCCCCACTTTTATGGTGGGGGAGTAAGATGTAGTCCCAGACTTCCTTGCCTCCCCACACCACCTTTCAATGAAACATCCAATCATTGGACTTCCACGTGGGCATCCAAGTTGTCAGTCCTTTAAAGACCGCCCAGCTGTCAGTGTAGATAGTGACATGGGAAGAAGGATCCTCCTGAAGAGTCATCACTACAGCTTTCAACTCTGCATACATTTATGCCCTGACGAGGCGATTATGGCTGAACCATCAGTGAACCATGTTGAATCCTTCATGTCTTCTGACAGAGACTCAAAGGGTGGAGCCTCTTAAATGGGGGATGACTGTCGCACAGGAATTTCTTCTTCTGGCTGGGTGCTGGTAAAAGTAACAAGCCTTGCCAACTGTTTTGAAATGTCTCTGACATCCCTAGCTGCAGTGCCCCCTCTTTCTTGAAGGTACCATTTCATAAGTGTCTGGTTCTGGGCTACAGCTGCCCTAGTGGTCAGTGCATTATCTCTCACCCATCCTGATATTGGCAAGTATGGATGGTGACTGTGTCCTTTCCTGTTATTCTCTCTACATGTTGAAGTGCTATGAATGCCCCAAACAAGTACTTCTGTAGGGGGCGTGTATCTCTTCTATGCCCCTGTCGCTTGTTTGGATCAAAATCCAATGTTTATTGCTCTGTCCTTTCTTTTCATTTGGCTGCCACAGACTCCAAGATATGGTACCGTCCTTCTCCACTACATCCAGCTGAAATGGTACTCCTTGTCTCACGGGTCCTAATCCGTGATGCTGCAAAATGGCTTCTTTAGCAGCAAGGAATACGGTCTGCTGCTCTGAACCCCATGAGAACTCAGTCTTTCTCCTTGCGACATTGTATATAGGCCTCAGTCCAAGATGTGGGATGAACAATCTCCAGAATCCCACAACTCTAATGAACTTTTGTGCCTCCTTTTTGGTAGTAGGGGGTGACAGTGCCTGGATAGTTTGCACAACTGTCTCTGGAATTTTCCTCTGCGGCCCAGTCCACATCATTCCTAGGAATTTCACCTCTGTGGCAGGTCCTTGGACTTTGTCTCTGTGGATAGCCCACCCTCTGTTCTCCATGTGCAGGGCTTCAGTTATATCTTCTTTTGTTCCAGAGATAATGATGTCATCAATGTAGTGAAACACAGCGACTTTCAAATTCAGGGTACTTAAATTATGGGCAATCGGTCCCTGACAAATCGTTGGAGAATGAAGATAGAAGGAAAACTGGTCCTAACAAAATTGAAAGAAAGCATTAGCCAAATCTACCACAGCATGATATTCTCCTGCCTTTTTAGCAATTTTCTCAACAATTGAGATCATATCCAGAACAGCTGACTTCAATAGAGGTGCCCCTTTGTTTAGACCACTGTAGTCCACAGTCATTCTATATGCCCCATCAGGTTTCTTTACTGGGAACACCAGAGACGAGAAAGGACTTACAGCAGGTCTAAGGATCACTACTCTCAACAGCTCTTGAAAAGTCTCCCCAATTTCTTTGTGGCCTCCAGGAAGTCTGTACTGCTTGAGACAGACCGGCTTCTCTGGTGGAGGAATGTACACAAGGGTTCATTTCGCATGACCTCTGACCACCATGTTTTATCAGGATACCGGAGTTTGCCCTCCCAAACCTTCCATATAAATCAATTCTCCTTTGTGATGGGAAGGATTTCCTTACAAAAGTGTAACTTCAGCTCCAGTATCAACCAAAGCCATCACATGTGTAGGAGATGATGACTTCCCCCACCATACAGTGACAGGTGTATATGGGCATCGGTCTCCTGCTCTCACCATCTTCACTGCTATTACAAGAGACCCACCTTCCCTTCATAAAGGATAAGAAACCTCCCAATCCCCTTTTCTGAGTCTCTCTAACTCCTCCCCAGGATAAAAGGATTAGGGTTTGGGTCCATGTGCAGTTTTAGGAATTGATTTGGGGCTGATTCTGTGTTCTCTAAATCTAGGCTGATATCTTCACTAGGAGTAGTGTTTTTAACCCTGACAATTTTCCCCACTAAATATTTCCACCTCTTCAGTATTTCTGCAGTAGAAATCCAATCTATCTCATCTTTAGGTACTCCTGCCTTTAGTAGGTCCACCCAAATTAGTTTCCTAGAGATAACTAGCCTGGTTTTCTCTTCACCTCCTGTCTTTTCTACCCCGTTCTGCTTGTATACTTCCTGTCTGGCCTTGACCTTATCTACTGCCCTGACAGGTTTTGTTTTAGTCTCCTCTAGCTCCCCCAACTGGCTTAAGAGAGCAATGGCTTCATGAATCTTGTTGTTTAATCCCAGGCCTCCCAGCAAAGACAATAATGGAGCCCTGAGATTAAATGGTGCAGACTTCATCAGCTTAAAGCTCAGAGCATACGTATAGGGTTCCAAATCTGGACCCATCCATTCAGGAAACGTATTTAATCCGGTTATACAACCCAGCTCACGTAACCTCAAAATACCCTCTCCTTTTGATCTCCAGGAATAGGTATTTTCCAGGTCAGTAGAACTAGCGCATACTCGGACTATTCCAACTCTCACGAGGTCTAGCAGTGAAAAATGTACACTAAACTCTCAAGCTTTTTGCATTGCCTGATGCGATTGTGGATCATGGGTTAACACTCCCACTGCTTTCTTACCTGACAAAACAACACTGTCCACCCCTTCATCCCACAAACATAGGAGCCAACTCAATAGGGGTTCACCAGACCTTTGTTTGAATTGTTTAGCCAGATCATGGAGTTCAGTTTGTGTAAACTCCGGAACTTCTTCATATTCAACATTTCTGGGGTTGTGATAATGCACATCCCCATCTGCCATATCCTCTCTATCATGTTGCCTTTTCCTATGCTTAGTAATGAGAGGTCTGGCACACCTTTTTTTTGTCACTAGCAGATCATCATCTGACATATCAAACTATCTCCTCCTCCTCACTATCCTTTGAGGAGAGCACATTTTCACAATCCCAGTTTTGAGATGTGACAATGGCACGTACCCTGGCTTTACTAACAGGTTTATGGCCCTTCCTTTTCCTTAAGGCCTTAATTGATTTGGCCATGAGGGCTGCACACCACTCTTGCAAATCATCAGCCCGACTAGCAGTTGTATGAACACACTCTGAAGCAACTGCTAGCTGTTTTTTTAATACCTTCATTTCTGTCTCTGTCTTCTCCCTTCTCTGTGATTCATTATAGAGAGCATGAAGAAAGTACCAACCCACCATGGACACTGTCTTCTTCTCTTTTTTACTTAAATCCAACCCCTTAAGGCTAAAATCTACAAAATGATCTGGACTTTATCACCCCAAGTATTATTCAAGGGAGAAGCATACTTTACAATTTCTTTAGCAAGAGGCTCCCACTCATTGTGTCTGGTCCAGATAGATAAGCTACACACCCCCCTTTGGTCACCAGAACCCTCTGCAGCCTTGCTTTTCCTAAACAGCTTACACAGCATTTTTACCCAGCACCAGCTACATAACACACCACAGAAAAACAGGTCTTCTTCAGTTGAATTATAGCACAGATCACGGCACAAGCCCCCAATTGTTTTGCTTGCATCTATCTAGCAAAGTTACTTTGCGGTATAAGCAAGGAAGCTCAGACCTGGACAGTGTATAAATGGGCTTTTACTGAACAAAAATACTGTACATACAAAACTGTTACAATATTAGGAATACTGATGAATGTGGTCCTGTTTAGGGGCCACTGCCCTGCACTTATGGATGTGAAGCGTGTGATTTGACCCAAAAGGGTCAGTGCTGAGTTGCCTCAGTAACGTGAATGGAAAAAGATAATAAATAAATGAATAATAAAGGAAGGTGCTGCTCTAATAAAGGTGTTGAGTGCCTTTTCAATGTGAGTAAACTGGTATCTAAGAGCGCTCTTTCCGTATAAAAAAAATAATTAAATAAATAAACTTTGTTGACAAAGTGCTTGTGTGTCAGTGAAAGGAGACCCCTAAGGGTCAATCCACAATCAATGAATTAAACAAGTTAACAAAGTGCTTGTGCATCAGTGAAAGGAGACTCCTAGTGGTCAATCCACAATCAATGAATTAAACATATACCATAAAAATATGTATGACAATTTTTAAATTCCACATAACAAGCAAAAAATGTGACTGTATAAACAATGTTTCAAATGTTCAAAGTTCATCCTTAGTAGAAACACCAGCTCTGCATAGTATGTTATTAACAGTTCATCTATATGTAACAGTTTATCAAAAAATCTTCTTAATAAATGTGCTTATAAGGTGCCAAGTGCTTAAAATATTGCTGTGAGGTCTTGTGCAATCCGTGCTCCCCTCCTGTGTTTCCCGCACTCACCATAAAAACTGAAAATTAAAGCCAACGGATTATTAAGGGAGGGCAGGCGGGAGAAGCTCCTTCCTCACGCTGTCCTGGCTCCGACTGACTAAGGAATCAGGACCATCCCCTTGCTCCTACACCAACCCCACCCTGCCCCACCCTTGCTTTCACGAATCAGGAGGGGACCTTGTTTAAAGCACAACTCATTATTTAACCCATGCTTTACTGAACCTATTCTGCCAACCCAGTCGAGTCCGGCCTTCCGCCTATGCTGCCCATCTATCTTCAGGCCTTATTCTTGACTGGCAATAACAGGTGTGCAACGCTTCAACAGGGAACGAGCACTAGATCCAAAAGGTAGTCCCAAATCCACCTGGTGGGTGCACAGACCAAGACGTTCCTCAAACATCCAAATCATGAATATGTACAGAAGGTCGGCACTCCAAAACTCCAATGCAGTATATTTATTGATAAGTGCAGAGATGATACAAGAACAGCAGATGCGTTTCGGTGGGACAAGCCGCCTTGGTCACAGCTTGTGACCAAGGCGGCTTGTCCAGCCGAAACGCGTCTGCTGTTCTTGTATCATCTCTGCACTTATCAATAAATGTACTGCATTGGAGTTTTGGAGTGCTGACCTTCTGTACTTATTCTTGACTGGGGTATTTGCAGGTATTACGGCTGCATATACCTTTTACCCTAATCCCAACCTTATAACCCCCCCCCCATAAAAGAAAGACGACAGCAGTTTTCCCTTTTTATGGGTTTTTAAATGCCATAGCAACCATTTTTATTAAACCAATAAAATACAACTTTATTCTCAACATATATTTTTTTCTTCATATACATATCTGAACAATAATAACCCAATCTCCGGACAGTAACTAAGTTTATTAAAGTCTAGGTCCTGGAAGGCAACTTATATTCCACCAACTGGCTGTATCACCATCAAAATAGACTTCCAGACCCTCAGACGCACTACACCAGCTCGAAGACCACTACTATTAAGATACCCGCAATACCGCAAATGACTCATTAAACCATTACTGGCTTAAATTGACCAGGATAGGTACACCCATACCCAAGCCAATGCCCTGCTCTAGTTCCAAATGGCAAACCGCTATGTCCCCATTCCTGGCAAAGAACTGGGCCACCGCCTTATTGACCTTGATCCTTGCTTTATTGATGCTATCAAGGGAACAATCCAGGCACACACTTGTCCTGGGAACAATCCAGGCACAATGTCCCACTACACTAGCATGGTCTCAGAGAACAACAACCTCAGTCTTAAGAAGTCAAACTTTATGTCCCTGACCGATTCCCCAAATCTTTCCCCCCAGCATGCAACAGGAGCACATCAAGGGGTCTATTGAGCCTGGTATACCAATCCACCGCACCCTGGCTTCCCATCTTAAAAGACCCAACTGTCAGCCCTCCTGTCTGACATCTGCCCTCTTGGCACCCCAAAAGACATATGAGTGCCCGAGGATCCAGACCAAGCATTCCGACGAGCCTGAAAGATAAAATAAGTAAAACTTGCACAGCAACTGCATATGCCACCTCCCCACCAGACATGCAGTTAAGACAGACAAATACAACACAACAATAGGAACTTCATGTCCCTCATCTAACCAGTCTGATAACACCCCATCCCCCCATGCTATCCATTGTCGCAAAAGGTGAGGACATATATACAAATGGAAAT
>BLSH010368403.1:1157603-1173354 GCA_018402905.1 Glandirana rugosa | reverse complement strand
TGCAGAACTATTAAAAATCTGAATCTCCAGGAAGTGGCTGTGAGTTCAAATTTTTCCGCTTCCCCCTATCCTGGCACCATAAGGACAGACCACCAGCAGCTAAAGAACCCCTCTTTTCCCTGACTGCGTTTCTGTCCCTGTCTGTGTGTCTGATGTGCTGAGAGGAGCCTAGCAGAAGCATCATCAAGTGCAGCCGATCACTTACTGTTAGTAACATGTGGGAGAAGCCTCAGTAGAGGGAGCCACAGCCTACAAAACAGGACAGCAGGAGGCAGGTATGCAGTCTGTGGGGAGGTGCAGCGCGGTGTGGCGGCAGTAAACACACAGTTGCAGAGAATAGAACTTGTATTAAAGAAAAATCCAGTAATTCACAACAACCCACTGGGAAGGCACTGACAGCATATAACAGCAGTGTGTAGCAGGGCAGGTCTCAGATGTGCTGACAACGTCTGTCTTGAGGGGCAGAATGTGGCCTTGCTGGTCCGTACCCAAATGAAGGTTTCCAGGAAGGGTTGCGTGTCCCTATCCTTTCCCTACTCATCTTGAACCTCTCCCTGCCACTAATCACTGTCCCTATCAGATGGGTGACTTGTCCCTACACGACCTACACGTAAAATACGCGCCGGGAGCCAGGGACTTAAATAGGCTCTGCCTGACCCAGGATGGCCACCATAGTCACATGGGGTGGCAGCATCCAATCTGATAGCTTCCCCATTGACCCAGGAAACCATAGAGGACCCATATTCCTCTATGGGTCCTCTATGGGTTTCCTCTCCCCCTGCAATGCCACTGCGTTTGAGAGCTGCCTGCAGTGGAGAAAGTACACTGCACCTGCCTACAAGTCCATCACTGAACATCGCTGTCTCTTCACTGTACAGTCCACTGTCCACCTTACTACTGCCACCCTGTCCACTCCATTGCTCCCTCAGTTCACACCACTGTCCCCCAGTCCATCCCACTGCCCCTCTGTCTATCACACTGCCCCCTATCCACCCACCTGTGCACCTGACCATGCCCTGTCCACCCCAATGCCCCCCAGTCCACCCCACTGCCCCCAGCCCACCCACCTGTGCACCTGACTACACCCTGTCCAATTCCCTGCCCCCCAGTCCATCCCACTTCCCCTATGTGCACCTAACTGCCCTCATACCCCCTGTCCACCCTGCTGCTCCACCGTCTACACTGCTAACCCCCATCCACCCCACTGCCTCTCGTCCACTCCACTGCCCCCTTGTCGATCCCACTATCCTCCCACTGCTCACTTCACTGCCCCTCTGTTCCACCACTGAGCACCTCTGTCCTCCCCTTGCTCTTCACTGAGTACCAGCGCCTCACATTTCCCCCCAGTGAACACCAAATATTTTTTTTTCGACAGTTAACAATAGTGGCAATTTTTCCTCCCACTGACCACACATAGTGGTATTTTCCCTGCCCCGAAGATAGCAGGCACATTTTTTTCCCCACTGACCACAAATGGAGTGGGGGATTATTTTTTTTCTTCCCACTAATCAATAAGGCCAAACATTTTTTCATCCTACTGTCTACAGACCTGAAGTATTTGCCCCCCTGAACAACAGTATATGGGGCACCATAACATGACAGTTATATATTGTGTTGTGTATTACAGTTTTGCTGACCGCTGTATGTTACATACTTCTGACCAAAGTGTTTATTACCACAACAGCTGCCGGTATTGGCGGCTGGTGCTAAATTTTTTTGGGGGAGGCGGAAAACCTGGGGGCCGGGCGCATGGATTATGAATACATAAACCAATAAATTCACGAAAAAATGTAAATAAAAAAAAAATCTAAATAAGAGAGCTGCTTGTCAACACACTTAAACCGAGCCCAAAGATATATAATCAAAATTCCCAAGGGCATCAGCCCAGAGGATCCTGACCGTATTCTCCTTAACCCAACAGTTAATTAATACTGTGTCATCAAATGCATCAATTATCAACTGAAAAATATATGAATAAAATGTGTATGTGATACAATGCAATACAACCGATGTGAATATTGAAAAATAAAGTGCTCAGCGTCGTGAATAGTCCAAAAAATGTTGTGTGACAATTTTCCGTGACACCATAACTGCTCTTTCTCTTCAACAATTATTTGCCCACCACACTCACTGGAACCCCTTTAATTAAAAAAGAAGTAAAATGCGCATTAATTCATCAACTGGTAAGTTTCAATAAACGAATGGCTAATGCACCTCTATCAATCTCTAATACATCTCCTCATTAATCCTGTGCACATGGATAAATGTGTACCACTGCACATTTAGCATCTCTGCACCTTTAAGAAGCTCGATGGTAAACCAGGTATTGCATACAGAATAAGATGGGTAAGCCTCTAATAGGGTAGAAACATTATTTAATGAGAAAAACAATTAAAATGGCATTTATATTTTAAAAAAAAGCACACAGACAGGTATTATAGGTTGGAAATGCTGTCCACCTGCGTTCCAGCAAGTGGATGTGATGTGTCCTGGAAGCCCCACCCTATGAGTTTTATCAGCAACATCTGATGTCATCAGTCTCCTGATGATGTCAGACGTTGCTGATGAAATGCATATGACCAATCCCGGTGGGTGGGGCGAATCAGGTCACAGTGTATGCCTTGTGGAGTGGTGCAAATCTGAGGCCATCTCACACATGTTAACTACACATCCTGGATTGGGGGAATAGAATGAAATGTATTTTTAATGCAAGTTGAGCAATTACCTGAATTTTACCTGGTATGAGCCTTCTGTAGTGCTGACGTGTAAGAGGTAAAAGCAGTACAAGGAGCCAGTCAGTTCATGCTCTGACCAGAAGCATGCTGATAGGACTAGAAAGCAGAATGTCAAGTAACAAACAGGGGTTGGTCCTTGACAACCTTGTCTCAGAGAAAGTGGATTGAATGATGTCAGCCATAAAAGTGAGGACATCTTGAGGCAGAAAAATAGTATTGCTGGTAAAATCTCTTGACTGCAGATGAATATTACTGCAAAAGTTTTTGGCCTTGTTATTTTATCTTTTAATGAGCTAATCATTTTTATTTTACTATTTTGGGCTAGAATTCTGCTTTTAATGTTATTTATAATCACTTTCCTACCTAACTAAATACAGTTCACTGTAATTACTCATTAAAAATGTATTCCACATCACTAGTCATGAATAGAACATGTGAACATCTCCAAATAACTTTTCTCAAGCATTGTTCTATTTAAAACCTTTTGGCCTCCGCAGCATGGACCACAGACTCAGCGGTATAAAACTACTAACAGGCTTAAGACTGTAAAATGTTAGCATGTTATGTATTATTTTAGCTGTAAATAAAGGTGTAATAAACATTCTGGATAAGCAATTGATAGAGGGGTAAGTCAAAAAGCAAAACTGAACAAGCAAACTGAACAAACCCTAAAAAACATGTACCAAACTTGCACCATAAAGGCAGCAGCAGGACTTTAAAAAACACATATGAAACACAACTGACCAGTGTGAAGAATTGAAAAACTGATAAGTGTGAAAGGGCCCTAAATATGTGAAATATTAAATATGTATATGTGGTATGTATTTATTAACCCCTTGGCGCCAGCCGCAAGCAAATATGCAACCTGGTCCTTGGCGCCGAGGGGCCACATACAGTATTTTTTGTGAATTGCTGTCCATACAGCTGTGCCTGTGTGCCATATTTACCTGCTCTGTGCAAGGATTTTGCACAGAGCGGCCCAATCCTCCTTTTCTGGGGTCCCCCGGCAGTGCACCTCGCTCCTCCTCTTCTCGAGTGCACCCTGGGAGAAGCATTTTCCCAGGGGGCATCCATGCGGGCGCGCTCCCGAGTCCTGCTGCTGCATCCATTGACACAGACAGCAGGACCTGGCTCCGCCCCCCAGCTCCCACGTCACTGGATTTGATTGACAGCAGCGGGAGTCAATGGCTCCTGCTGCTATCAATCTATCCAATGAACACCCGAGACAACGGCGGGAGCTGCTGGGCTTGTCCGAGTCTCTGGAACGATCGGGTTCCGGTAAGTAAAATTGGGGTTCTGGGGGGCTGCTGCATTATAGGAGGTTTTTTACCTTAATGCATAAAATGCATTAAGGTGAAAAACCTTGAGACTTTACAACCCCTTTAAAGGGTCAGGAGGCGCAGGTGTTAAGAGCTTAAAAGAGAAGCTAAAATGCTTTGAAATACTGTGAATTGTAGGTTTTGTTTTTACAATTTTTTAACTATGAATGCAAGGCATTTTTGATTGAATGAAGTGGAGATCTTGACAATACTGCTTTGCCTCTCCACCTTATCCAATCAGAGACAGCCTTGTATTCATTGGAAAAAAGACATTGCTTTCTGTAAATGCCAGCCATGCCAAGTGAGTTCCCCCTTGTGTTGACTATGCAAAAGGGCAGCCACTTAGCATAAGACCCAGAGGATTGCAGCCCTCACTGTTGTAGCACCAGCTAGCAGGGGCGTAACGATAGGGGTTGCAGGGGTTGCAATTGCAACCAGGCCCCATGATCCAGGGGGCCCATGTGCCTCCCTTGTACACCTGAATAGGAGGGATGGCAGGGGTGGCATTTAGAGGACCCAATCTCCTCCATTTTCTTCTATCCAGTTTACTTGTCTTCTGCTGTTCCCAGGGCCCCTGTGTGCTTCCCTGGTCCCCCTGGGGCCTGCTGCAGATCTTGTGAAAGTGCCCCACTGCAGTACCGTAATAAAGGGACCCACGATGGGAGCAAAGGGCCACAGGATCAGTGGGAAGAGGGAAGGGCCCTGGCCAGGGGTCAGGGGGCCCTTCATAATTTCTTGCACCGGGGCCCTGAAGGTTCTAGTTACGCCTCTGCCAGCTAGTATAGTGATTCTCCAGTTTTACACCAGTCCCACAGTTAATGAATATGTATGCTTACATTTGCCCAAGCTGGATCTATTCAATAAAAAAGATACAGTACTTGGAGTTTAGCTTAGAGAGACTGAAATAATAACTTTTCCCTGTCTCTCTCAAGTTGAAACTCTGCATCAAGATATACAGAGCGAGGGTCTGGAGAATGATTCACACTTTTGACAGATTCAGCTATGTGTGTAATCTGAATTTCAGTAATTAAAGTATGCATGCAACAGGCTTTTTTAGCAAATCAGTTAGAGTTAGACTGATATGCAGAAAATGAATCTAGAGCTCTACCTGCACATTTGAAACATTACATATGATATATTAATATTTAACTGTTTATATCTACATTACTAGCAAATTGTATTTATTTATTCCTGAACATAATAAAGAAAACATACAAAAACAACAATGCAAAAAAATCCACAAAGGGGTATGGAGGGGAATAGGGACTATACGATATCCAGGAGATAAAATGGAGAATGAAAATGTATGTATTAAAACAATATAGAAAAACCCAAAAAAGGTATACAAAAACAACAAAAAATTTCTTCGCCAAAGAAACAATTGCATACAGTTAAACTGATTTTATTTGTAATAGTACTGCTTGAGAACAGCTTAGCTCACAAGCCAAAGAAGGAGTCAAGGCAGATTTTGTGGACATAATTAGAAAATATGTGTTTAGCTACAGTATGGTGAGTCACCAGCATAAATATAAACTGGGGTACAGCAGCCATGTGATATTCAGATCTCAGTCTGTTTTCTCTGCAGTCACTATTCAGTACCATTTGTCTCCATTTTAAACCAAATACATCAGCTGCTTATTGCCCTATACTCTGCATTATACATTGGGTTAACAATAGGATGACCAGACGTCCCCGATTTCCGGGGATGGTCCCCAGATTGAGGAGGCTATCCCCGGAGGAGGTCTGTCCACAGTTTTGTCCCTGGATTGGCAGGCCGATCCTGGACGAGTGCACTGCGAGCTGGGGCAGAGGGAGGCACCCAGGGTTGGCCCTACCATGGGTCCCATGGCTGGACTGTCTCTGAAGTGAAGGCAGGGGGACGAGCGCCGCCAGGATTACACATAGCGGGGATCTCCCGCTTACCCGGCTGTCAGACGAAGTCCCCCCTCCTAGGCCGTTTCCTATGATAGGCAGCACACTGGTGACGTCTCTCATAGGAGACGGGGCTTTGCCTGAGGACAGTGGCCACGCAGGCTAAACAGGAGATCCCCGCTCTGTATAATCCGACTCCTCTTCTCGCTATACACTGATCACAGGTAAGGCTGCATTGGTGAGCACTGAACAGGCTGCTGGGCACTGAAGTGTCTGCATTGGTGAGAACTGAAGAGGCTGCTGGGCACTGAACAGGCTGCATTGGTGGGCACTGAACAGGCTGTGTTGGTGGGCACTGAACAGGCTGCATTGGTGAGTACTGAACAGGCTGCTGGGCACTGAACAAGCTGCATTGGTGGGCACTGAAAAGGCTGCTGGGCACTGAGTAGGCTGCACTGGTGGGCACTGAACAGGCTGCTGGGCACTGAACAGGCTGCATTGGTGGGCACTGAACAGGCTGTATTGGTGGGCACTGAACAGGCTGCATTGGTGGGCACTGAACAGGCTGCATTGGTGAGCACTGAACAGGCTGCTGGGCACTGAACAGGCTGCATTGGTGATCACTGAACAGGCTGCTGGGCACTGAACAGGCTGCATTGGTAGCACTGAACAGGCTGCTGGGCACCGAACAGGCTGCAATTGTGGGCACTGAACATGCTACATTGGTAAACACTAAACAGGCTGCTGGGCAATGAAAAAGCTACATTGGTGAGCACTGATCAGGCTGCTTGGCACTGAATAGGCTGTGCTTGTGGGCACTTAACAGACTGCGTTGGTGGGCACTAAACAGGCTGCTGGACACTGAACAGGCTGCGTTGGTGGGCACTGAATAGGCTTTTGGGCACTGAACAGACTGCATTGGTGAGCACTGAACAGGCTGCTGGGCACTGAATGTGCTGCGTTGGTGAGCATTGAACAGGCTGCATTGGTGGGCACTGAACAGGCTGCTGGGCACTGAATAGGCTGCATTGGTGAGCACTGAACAGGCTGCTGGGCACTGAACAGGCTGTGTTGGTGGGCACTGAACAGGCTGATGGGCACTGAACAGGCTGCAATTGTGGGCACTGAACATGCTACATTGGTAAACACTAAACAGGCTGCTGAGCAATGAAAAAGCTGCATTGGTGAGCACTGATCAGGCTGCTTGGCACTGAATAGGCTGTGCTTGTGGGCACTGAACAGACTGCATTGGTGGGCACTGAACAGGCTTCTGGGCACTGAACAGACTGCGTTGGTGGGTACTAAACAGGCTGCTGGACACTGAACAGGCTGCGTTGGTGGGCACTGAACAGGCTTCTGGGCACTGAGCAGACTGCATTGGTGAGCACTGAACAGGTTGCTGGGCACTGAACAGGCTGTGTTGGTGAGCATTGAACAGGCTGCTGGGCACCAAACATGCTGCTTTGGTGAGCACTGAACAGGCAGAATTGGTGGGCACTAAACTCACTGTATTGGTGAGCACTGTATAGGCTGTGTTGGTGGGCACTCAACAGGCTCCGTTGGTGGGCACTCAACAGGCTGCGTTGATGGGCACTGAAAAGGCTGCATTGGTGGGCACTGAACAGGCTACATTAGTAAGCACTGAACAGGCACTGTACAGGCTGCGTTGGTGAGCACTAAACAGGCTGCATTGGTGGGCACTGAACAGGCTGCATTGGTGAACACTGAACAGGCTGTGTTGGTGGGCACTGTACAGGCTGCGTTGGTGGCCCCTAAAAAAGCTGTGTTAGTGAGCACTGAACAGGCTGTGTTGGTGGGCACTGAACAAGCTGCGTTGCTGAGCACTGAACAGGCTTCGTTGGTGAGCACTGGACAGGCTGCGTTGGTGGGCACTAAACAGGCTGCATTGGTGGGCACTGAAGAGGCTGCGTTGCTGTGCACTGAGCTGATGGGCACTGAATAGGCTGCATTGATGGACGCTAAACAGGCTGCATTGCTGGGCACTGAGCTGATGGGCACTGAACATGCTGCATTGATTGGCACTGAAACGGGTGGAATTGATGGACACAGGTGAGGCTGCATTGATGGACACTGGTGAGACTGCATTGATGGACACTAGTGAGGCTGCATTGATAAGGCTGAGCTGCTGAGCACTGAACAGGCTGCTGGGCACTGAACAGGCTGCTTTGGGGAGCACTGAACAGGCTGCGTTGGTGAGCACAGGCAACATTGGTGGGCACTGAACAGGCTGTGTTGGTGAGCACTAAACAGGCTTCTGTGCACTGAACAGGCTGCATTGTTGGGCGCTGAAAAGGCTGCATTGGTGAGCACTGAACAGGCTGTGTTGGTGGGAACTGAACAGGCTTCATTGGTGAGCACTGAACAGGCTGTGTTGCTGTGAACTGAACAGGCTGCGTTGGTGGGCACTAAACAGGCTGCATTGGTGGGCACTGAACAGGTTGTATTGGTGAGCACTGAACAGGCTGCGTTGGTGGGCACTGAACATGCTGCGTTGGTGAGCACTGAACAGGCTTTGTTGGTGAGAACTGGGCATGCCACATTGGTGGGCACTGAACAGGCTGCGTTGGTGGGCACTGAACAGGCTGCATTGGTGGGCACTGAACAGGCTGCATTATTGAGAACTGAACAGGCTGCTGGGCACTAAACAGGCTGCGTTGGTGAGCACTGAACAGGCTTCGCTGGTGAGCACTGAACAGGCTGCGTTGGTGGGCACTGAGCTAATGGGCACTGAACAGGCTGCATTGATTGTCACTGAAACGGCTGCATTGATGGACACAGGTGAGGCTGCATTGATGGACACTGGTGAGACTGCATTGATGGACACTGGTGAGGCTGCATTGATAAGGCTGAGCTGCTGAGCACTGAACAGGCTGCTGGGCACTGAACTGGCTGCTTTGGGGTGCACTGAACAGGCTACGTTGGTGAGCACAGGCAACATTGGTGGGCACTGAACAGGCTGTGTTGGTGCGCACTGAAAAGGCTGTGTTGGTGGGCACTGAACAGGCTGAGTTGGTGGGCACTGAACAGGCTGCGATGGTGGGCACTGAACAGGCTGCATTGTTGGGTGCTAAAAAGGCTGCATTGGTGAGCACTGAAAAGGCTGTGTTGGTGGGAACTGAACAGGCTGCATTGGTGCCTGTTCAGTGCCCACCAACGCAGCCTGTTCAGTGCCCACCAACTGAACAGGCTGTATTGGCGAGCACTGAACAGGCTGCATTGGTGGGCACTGAACAAGCTGTGTTGGTGAGCACTGAACAGGCTTTGTTAGTGAGCACTGGCATTGTCACATTGGTGGGCACTGAAAAGGCTGCATTGGTGGGCACTGAACAGACTGCATTGGTGGGCACTGAACAGGCTACATTATTGAGCACTGAACAGGCTGCTGGGCACTGAACAGGCTACGTTGGTGAGCACTGAACAGGCTGCGTTGGTGGGCACTGAACAGGCTGCGATGGTGGGCACTGAACAGGCTGCGTTGGTGGGCACTAAAGAGGCTGCATTGATAGGCACTGAACAGGCTGCATTGGAGAACCAAGCAGCGCTGTGTGGGTCTATGGAGCATGGCTCCATAGACCCACACAGCACAGGAGCGAGTATGTACTGTGTGCTCCGTAGCAAGGAGGTTTCTATTGTGGCACATAGAGAAGAGGAGGATCAGGGCCAATCTGTGCAAAACCATTGCACAGAGCATTTGGGTTGTCGTTAAGATTTCACTGACACCCACTGTAGATTGCAAGGGCAGTGTAATTTGAATGTGGTGCAGGATCAGGGCCACCTTTCATATTGATTGGACCCTGGGCAAACATTTTCTTCGCCCCCCCCTTCACATCATGACTGCTCACTGATTGGTTGCTGGAGGGTACAGCACATCATCTCACAGCCTGCACACCAAGGACTGGGGAGGTGGGGGACTCACCAATAGACAGAAAACTCCTAGAACGTGTTATTAGCAATGAGCAGAGCACAAACACCTATGAAAGTAGGGACTGCAGTGTGTGTGAAAGAGGCCTTCATGGTGAAAGGTCTACTTTAAACTAGAACAGCTTGTTCTGACTCTCATACACTCCATTTGGTGTGTGGATGTATAGCTTGGTTTGAGACTGCATCCCAGTGATGGCCAACTGATGAGGTTTTCAGTGCCTCGACTGCAGCCCCTGACACACCAAAGGGTTGTGCATATCATTTACTGCCAGACATACTATGTGAGATGGTCAGAGACTGCAGGTGTACTACAGGAGATGGTCAGAGACTGCAGGCGTACTACAGGAGATGGTCGGAGTGTAGACATAGTACAGGAGATGGTCAGAGACTGCAGACGTACTACAGGAGATGGATAGAGATTGCAGACATTGTACAGGAGATGGTCAGAGACTACAGACATAGTACAGGAGAGGGTCAGAGGCTGTAGGTGTACTACAGGAGACGGTCAGAGATTGCACGCATACAAGAGATAGTCAGGGACTGCAAATGTACAAGAGAATGTCAGAGACTGCAGATGTACTACAAGAGATGGTCAGAAACCGCAGATGTACAACAGGAGATGGTCAGAGATTGCAGACATAGTACAGGGGATGGTCAGAGACTGTAGGCATAGTACAGGAGATAAGAGACTGCAGACATAGTACAGGAGAAGGTCAGAGACTGTAGGTGTACTACAGGAGATGGTCAGAGACTGCAGACTACTACAGGATATAGTCAGATATTGCAGGCGTACAAGAGAGGGTCAGAGACTGCAGGCGTACTACAACAGATGGTCAGAGACTGCAGGCGTACTACAGGAGATGGTCAGAGGCTGCAGGCATACAAGAGATTGTCAGAGACTGCAGGTGTACTACAGGAGATGGTCAGAGACTGCAGACATACTGGAGGAGATGGTCAGAGACTGCAGTTGTACTACAGGAGATGGTCAGACACCATCCATGTACTGTCTTATCGCCTATCCCTGTACATTGTCTGCTGAACACTCACAATGGTTCTTCCTGATCACCATAACAGGTGCTGTCAGTGTCCCCCCACACCACACATGTCATTTACTTACTGTGTGACACCGACAATGAGGACAGGTTCCAGACTTTCAGCATGGACTGCACAGAGGAGGGAGGAGCTGTCCCTACCTCTCCTCCCCACTGATCACAGGTCTGGTTGTTAGAGAGTGGAGTGATTGCCTGTTAGGGGGATGTGGAGGTCACGTGATGGCAAGGGTTGGTTGGGGATTGGAAGAGATGACAGAGCACCAAGCCGGGAACCAAGCCACACAGCTGTAGTCCAACTCCACCCCAGTAGTATTTGGCCGCCATCTTATTTATGGGCAGCACAGGTGCAAGGGGCAGCTGTTTTGTGCCCCACAACAATGACTGGGGCTGGGCCCAGGGCAGCTGCCCCTTTTGTCCCATGTTAAAGACAGCCTTGTGAGGGAGATGCGTTGCAGGTTTTCTGCACCACATCCTAGTGTGAACCAGGGCTTATTATTGCCTATTCAACACAATTAAAAAAGGGCCAGGGCACTAAGGGCAGCAAATAGTCCAGCCTAGCTCTGGCAGCAATGTTGTTTTGCCTGGCAAACCCTCAGCCCTTTGGCTCTGCAGTCAGAACCACAACATAGCTGACAGAACCAGGCTGTACTGTCAGTACCAACCAAGCAGTGGAAAATGGTAACGCACGACTTGGGTGATAAGTGAATAATTCTGCCATTTGCCACAGACTCATTTACCTCAATGGCAGCACAGCAGTGGTGGTAAGTGGTCTGTGATGACCGTCTCTCAGGCAGCAAGCTAGACAAAAAGGAAAGAGGGAGGCTCAGCTCCTTAGCAGCAGTACTGCCTCCTTGCATGTTCTCTGCTCCATTTTCCTCCGAAGTCCAAGGCAGGAAATACAGAGTGTAGAGCCACCCGCTCCACTGTGTCTATAATCTGTCCTCCGGGAACCCAGCGCAGCCTGGTCATAACAGAATGACGTAAGTGCCTGTGATGGTGTGCCTTACACCCGACCTGCTGCATCCACTTCACCCGCAATACTGACTGCTGTACTCCGCTGTTTGTTGTTGCGGTGCTGGCGACATGAGAGACCACAGGGCAGAGACACTTTTTATTTTTGGCAGGATGCTCTGGGGGGGGGTTTGAACACCCCAAACCCCCCCTATCTACAGCCCTGTTGGTGAGCACTGAACAGGCTGTGTTGGTGGGAACTGAACAGGCTGCATTGGTGAGCACTGAGCAGGCTGCGTTTGTGGGAACTGAACAGGCTGCGTTGGTGGGAACTGAACAGGCTGCATTGGTGAGCACTCAACAGGCTGAGTTGGTGGGCACTGAACAGGCTTTGTTGGTGAGCACTGGACATGCCACAGTGGTGGGCACTGAACATGCTGCGTTGGTGGGCACTGAACAGGCTGCATTGATGGGCACTGAACAGGCTACATTATTGATCACTGAACAGGCTGCTGGGCGCTGAACAGGCTGCGTTGGTGAGCACTGAACAGGCTGCATTGGTGGGCACTGAACAGGCTGCTTTGGTGAGCACTGAACAGGCTGTGATGGTGGGCACTGCACAGGCTGAGTTGGTGGGCACTAAAGAGGCTGCATTTGTGAGCACTGAACAGGCTGCATTGGTGGGCACTGAACAAGCTGCGTTGGTGAGCACTGAACAGGCTTCGTTGGTGAGCACTGAACAGGCTGCGTTGGTGGGCACTGAGAAGGCTGCGTTGGTGGGCACTAAACAGGCTGCATTGATAGGCACTGAACAGGCTGCGTTAATGGGCACTGAGCTGATGGGCACCGAACAGGCTGAATTTATGGGCACTGGTGAGACTGCATTTATGGACACTAGTGAGGCTGCACTGATGAGGCTGAACTACTGAGCACTGAACAGGCTGCTAGGCACTAAATAGGCTGCGTTGGTGAGCCCCGAACAGGCTGCTGGACACTGAACAGGCTGCGTTGGTGAGCACTGAACAGGCAGCATTGGTGAGCACTGAAAAGGCTGCATTGGTGAGCACTGATCAGGCTGTGTTGGTGGGAACTGAACAGACTGCATTGGTGCTCATTGAACAGGCTACATTGGTGAGCACTGAACAGGCTGCGTTGGTGGGCACTGAACAAGCTGCATATAATTCCCAGCGTGCTGGTTAAGTGTGTAATATAATGTGCAGTTGAATAAAAATAAATAAATTGAAAATTAGCAACTTGATCACTCTATGGTATCCTAGGATAAAAACTCACGTGTTTAGAAATAAATAATTCTAATAAATGTTATTACAAATCAAGTGATGACAACTCAAAAAAGGTATAAGGAGCTGAAATAAAGGCCAAGAATATAAGTATATACTTAGTCCCTATTTGAAGTATATAAATGTGCAAACAAACAATTTATGTGCAAACATATATCATCCCAGAAAATTCATAGTACAAGATGTGTGAAGTGCAAAGTGTCAAAAATTCATAAGGTGCAACATATCATAAAAATTCATAAGGTGCAACATATCATAAAAATTCATAAGGTGCAACATATCATAAAAAGTGCTGTAGAAACATGCTATAAGATAGTCCCAAAGAAATATATTCAATTTTTTAGGAAGTGTCTTCCTTCCCCATAAATATTAGCAATCTCTCTATGGGTGAAATTTCACTGTGGCATGCTTTATCACTTCACACTGTGCATCCGGTGTCCCCTCCTTCCACTACAAGTGTGTGGCCACTCACCGGAGAGCGTTCCCCACTGAAGGGGTACACGCTTAGTAGGATCACAAACAGGGCCTGCTGTATTGCACTGTTTTAAAAAGCATTCCCCACTGGCTGGGTGTATAGCTCCTTATACCTTTTTTGAGTTGTCATCACTTGATTTGTCATAACATATTTATTAGAATTATTTATTTCTAAACACATGAGTTTTTATCCTGGGAGTGATCACGTTGCTAATTTTCAATTTATTTATTTTTATTTTTATTTTTATTCAACTGCACATTATATTACACACTTAACCAGCACGCTGGAAATTATATGCAATATCGCATATCTGTTTACTATACATAATAGAGCAGCGCCATATCCATCTTAATATCCTTATATTATTCAACTACACGATTGTGCAGTTTGGTGGAGGCAGTAGCTCTTAGAGTAATATCCTATTATCCGTTTGAGCGGAACACATACATTAAATCTTGTTACTGAACAAGCTGCGTTGGTGAGCACAGAACAGGTTTTGTTGGTGAGCACTGGACATGCCACGTTGGTGGGCACTGAACAGGCTGCGTGTGCGGGCACAGAACAGGCTGCATTGGTGGGCACTGAACAGGCTACATTATTGAGCACTGAACAGGCTGCTGGGCACTGCACAGGCTGCATTGGTGAGCACTGAACAGACTGCTTTGGTGAGCACTGAACAGGCTGTGATGGTGGGCACTGAACAGGCTGCGTTTGTGGGCACTAAAGAGGCTGCATTTGTGAACACTGAACAGGCTGCACTGGTGGGCACTGAACAAGCTGCGTTGGTGAGCACTGAACAGGCTTCGTTGGTGAGCACTGAACAGGTTGCGTTGTTGGGCACTGAAAAGGCTGCATTGATAGGCACTGAACAGGCTGCATTGATGGGCACTGAGCTGATGGGCACTGAACAGGCTGAATTGATGGGCACTGAACAGATTACATTGATGGACACTGGTGAGACTGCATTGATGGACACTAGTGAGGCTGCACCGATGAGGCTGAACTACTGAGCACTGAACAGGCTGCTGGGTACTGAACAGGCTGTGTTGGTGAGTCTTGAACAGGCTGCTGGACACTGTACAGGCTGCATTGGTGAGCACTGAACAGGCAGCGTTGGTGGGCTCTGAACAGGCTGTGTTGGTGAGCATTAAACAGACTGTGTTGGTGGGCTCTGAAAAGGCTTCCTTGGTGGGCACTGAAATGGCTGCATTGGCGGGCACTGAATAGGCTACATTGGTTAGCACTAAACAGGCTGCTGGGCACTGAACAGGCTGCATTGGTGAGCACTGAATAGGCTGTGTTGGTGGGCACTGAACAGCCTGTGTTGGTGGGCACCAGGGCCGGGCTGGCCATAGGGCAGACCTGGCATTTGCCCGGTGGGCCAGGCCGCCTTCCACTATGGCTGTTGCTGTCCAGGCCACATAGCGGCAGGCAAGCGACCGAGGCCTGGAGAGGGTTAACACAGGCCACGCCCACCGCTCACACATCGATATGCGGCTGTGCCTGTCTCCTCCAGTGGAATAGCAGCAAGGGGTTAACCTGTGTCTTCCTCACACACAGCTCAGCCTCAGCGCTGTCCACTCGGCCTCAGACAGACAGACTGCTCCTCCTCTTTCTTCTCCCGCCCCTCTACTCCGGTGTCTTCCCCACCCACACTCTCCGAGGATGTGTGGGCGGGAATATTCAACCAAAAAGAGGAAGAAAGCTGCAGACAGCGTGTGTCTGAGCCTCCATCCTGGGGTGAGTAAACTCACCCTCTTCTGCATCAAACTAATTTGGGGGGCTCCCTGTGCGAACTTTGATGTAACTGTGGGGGCTCCCTGTGCAGACTCTGATGTAACTGGAGGGCTCCCTGTGCAGACTCTGATGTAACTGGGGGGCTCCCTGTGCGGACTCTATGTAACTGGAGGGGATCCCTGTGTGGACTCTGTGTAACTGGAGGGGATCTCCGGCTCACCTGTCGCGACTCCGACTCGACACACACTCCTTCTGTGTCCAATTGGGGAACGACGATAAGGTGACCTCCTCTGTCCGTGTCGGCGTATAGCTACACACTCGCCACCCGCACTCTAGCCTTCTCGTGTGCAGACTTGAGGTCAGTGGAACA